>PVJX010009259.1:0-61737 GCA_004027295.1 Dolichotis patagonum | reverse complement strand
GAGAGGTACCCAGCCCTTCTTTTATTAATCTACTTATCTCTTGTTTAATTTGAATTAATATTTCAGTTTTGGTCCTGCTTACGAGGTCTTGAATATATCTCTTTATGTCTGCTAATGCCGTGTTTGATGTTGCATTTTTGCTGCCCTCAGTCTCTTTTGTATTTACCTCTCCTGGATCAATGTTCTCAGGGTTGGGGGCTGGGAGTGTTTTCTTATTTCTCCCTTTAGTCATGTTTTTGGTTCCTTCTATACAAGTGTACAGTGTAATTCCCAGACCCTTTTCTTGTGGGTTAAGGCTCCTCTAGAGGGCGCAGGCTAGGAGCTTTAGCCCTCTTCAATAGGTTATCAGAGATCAGAGTTCACCCACGGGCAGTGTGCACTAGCTCCTCCCTTCTGGGCCAGTCAACCTTTGCAGGCCTTCACTGCGTCAGTGTGCACTGATCTCAGGGAAGTAACTGGGTCCCCGCCAGGGGCATGGCCTAGTTCAAGCAGATCCCACCAATCTGCTCGGTGAGGGGAATAACCAGCTGAAGCCACTTCCTTATGGAGTTAGGGCTGTCCTGCCCAAATCCAACATGTCGTCCAGTCGGTTTCCCCTTTCCCGTGGGAGGGTCTTATTCTCATCATTCACCGTGTCCCCGAGAACTGCTGGACTGCCCGACCTCCGACTTCAGTGCAGCTGAGGTGGGAATTCACGGTGCCTCTGGGTGGGTCGTGTGCAGTGCCCGTCCCGGTGAGCTGCACGCCGGGCTGTTCAGCTCCGGGCTCCGGTGGCTCAAGCCAGTCACTTTGGCTCAGATCGCTTGTTCAGGTCGGGCAGAATTCAGGCATCTCGAGGCGGGTGCCGTGCTCGCCGATCTTATCTTCACTAATAGTAGCCCCAGGACCTCTTATTCGAGCGGGTTTTTGCACTTTAGTTTCTTTCTGTGTTGTGAGAGTCTATCTCTCTCTGTTTGGGTCTCTCCAGGGTGTTTTATTCTGGCATTTGAGCTGTCTCTCTCAGACAGGATCTCTCTCCTGCTACCTACCAGTCCGCCATCTTGTCTCTTCTCAGGCCAGGAAATTTCAACAGAAGTACGTAAGTGTTTCGCCAGATGCAGAACCTGGAGGTCACAGAACAGCATGCAGATTTGTGCGTTCATTTCTCTAGGCTATTTGTTCACCATTCAGCTATTACTAGCAAGGAGAAGACAAGGCAATATGATTTGCTTTTATTCTCACATTAGAAAAAGACTTTACTACACTTTAAAATGTAACTGGGAGGATGTAGGTACCATGTAATTGTAGTGATGCGGGCTCTTTCCTTAGGACATGGTAACACTGCTAGAAGTGGCTATAAAACTTTGCTGTGTGACCTTGAGGGGAAAATATTTCTCATTCTCAAAATAGCATTTATCAGAGGTTGCCATTTAGTTTTTAGGACCAACAACCTTCTCCACAGGAGATATAACTTGACATTGACCAGTGAGCTATCCATTGTATTGAATGCATATTAATAATTTTTCTTACCAAATTAGAGCATACTTACTCTTTTCAGTGTTTTCCTAATGTTTATCTGCAGTGTGTTCTTTTCTTTTTGCATTTATTTCATAACATTGCCTCTCATGAACCCAGACTTTATTCTTGTTAGATCCTATTCCAGTCAGTTCCTAACACAATACCTCAGCGTTTAGTAGCCTGAAACACCAAATCATCCTTTCTCCTTGAAGCTGGATGCATTGACTTGGCTCAGCTATGCAGTTCTCACACCGAACCTCTCACAGTGCAGTCGAAGGGGAGTGGGTGCAGCAGCCCTCCCAAAGCCATTCAAGATGACATCTCATGCTTCCGCCCCTTACCTCTTTCTGCCACAGAATACACCGAGTCTCTCACACGGTGCGCTCAGGGGGTTGCAAACTCATTAGGGGGATTTGTGTTCCATGCACATTCCATTGTTACTGGGTTCTCTCTCCTACTGAGTGAGCCTCAGCTCTCAAGAGCAGAAAACATAGATTATGATGGGGGCAGTTTCATGGGCTACAATTGTCACGGAGTCTCTGTGTATTGGTCAAGGCAGTCAGGATTAAAGAAGTGTAGGAATGGTTTTCACATGCAGATGGACAAGTAGCAATGTCACATCTCAGATGAAGCTGTGGAATGGAAGGCAGTGCTACTGCAGTGACAAGCAGAAACACCAAAACCTGGATTTGGATGCAGATTTTTTTTTATACTGATGGGCATTGATTGGGATCATTCCAAAAATTTCTTTCTTTGAAGTCCTAGAGCGGGAGGTTTAAATGGGGTCTGCAAAGGGAGAGGTACAGAGTTAGAGTTCTTGCCTGTATTTGATTGGTTTATTATTTTATTTTATATTAGTTATTTAAAGAAAAAAAGAAAGAAAAACATGACAAAACAGAAAAAAGGGTAGAAGTAATACAGAATTTCAAAGAAAAATATTAACATTAAGAAATTACTAGTTGATAAGTTACATGTCCTCTTAGAAATAGTTGCTCAAGTTATAAAATCACAGCATAAAAGTGAACACTCAAACATTGACAGTGCCAATCATTCTGTTCAATGATCTAATGGAAACTTAGTAATATGGTCATCTATCTTACACACTTGAACATCCATATAGTTATATCCTTTAGAGCACTTTCCTTCCCCTTCAATTTTACAATATCTGTTATGTATTTTGGATCTTATTACTTTTCAATTTTTATAAATTTTTTATACTAGGGAGACAATGTGATATTTACAAATGTGAGACTTATTTATTTCACTTATGAGGATAGTCTCAAGTTGCCTCCATTTACCTATAAAGGCCTCAAGATTATCTTTTTATAGCTGAGTAATATTCCATTGTATAAAGCACCACATCTTTTTCATCCACTATGTGGTTGATGGACATTTTGGTTATTTCCAAGATTTAGCTATTACAAATTGTGCTGCTATCAACATGCGTGCACATATATCACTGTGGCATGATTTTTCAAATTTTTTGGGACAATACCCAGGAGGAGAATAGCAGGGTTGAAGGGAACCTCTAATCCTAGTTTATTGAGAAATCTCCATACTGATTTCCATAGTGCCTGCACCTGTCTACACTCCCACCAACAGTGGAGTAGTGTTCCTTTTCCCCGCAGCCTCACCAACATTTGTTATCAGTTGATTTTTGATGGCAGCTATTCTTTTCGGTGTGAGATGAAATCTCAGTGCTGTTTTAATTTGCATTTCTCGAATGACCAGTGATGGTGAACATTTCTTCATGTATTTATTTGCCATTTGCGTATCTTTATCTAAGAACTGTGTGTTCATCTCAGATGCCCATTTTTTTTGGAGAGGGTCTTTGAATTTGAGGGGCTTGATGTTTTTCAATTCTTTATATGTTCTGAATAGAAGTCCTTTGTCTGAGGGATTGCTGGCTAAAATTCTTTCCCATTCTGTGGGTTTCCTTTTCACTCTGTTGGTGATTTCTTTTGAAGTGCAGAAACTTTTCAATAATATAAGATTCCAATTGTTGATTCTTTGAAGTGTTTCCAGTGTAGTTTGTGTTTTGTTCATGAATTCTCTGCCTACCTCTATGTCTTCAAGACTTCTACCTACCTTGTCTTCCAGTAGATTTAGTGTTTCTATTTTAATATTTAGATCTTTGGTCTATTTAGACTTTAGTTTTGTGCATGGTGATAGGCATGGGTCCAGTTTTAGTCTTTGGCATGTGGAGAGCCAGTTTTTCCAACACCATTTATTAAAGAGTCTATCCTTCTTCCAGTGAACATGTTTAGCCCCTTTGTCAAATATCAGGTAGCTGAGTGTCTTTGTAGTTGTATCTGCATCTTCTAATCTGTTCCATTGATCCTCAGGTCTATTTCTTTGCCAGTACCATGCTGACTTTATCACCGTGGCTTTGTAGTATAATTTCAAGTCAGGAATTGAGATGCCTCCTGTCTTGCCTTTGTTGCCCAAAATTGCCTTTGCTATTTTAGGTCTCTTTTGTTTCCAAATGAATTTTAGGAATATTGTCTCTAGATCTGTGAGGTATGCCAATGGTATTTTGATCGGGATTGCATTAAATCTGTATAACAGTTTTGGGAATATGGCGATTTTCACAATGTTCATTTTTCCTATCCAAAATCAGGGGATGCCTTTCTATTTTCTGAATTCCTCTTCAATTGTTTTTCTAGAGCACTGTAATTTTCACTGTATAAATCTTTTACTTCCTTCTTTAGGTTGATTTCTAAGTTGGTTTTTCCTAACTAAGAGCAAGGAATACCCTTCCATTTTCTAATATTCCCTTCAGTTTCCTTTTTTAGCATAGCATAATTTTCAGCATGTAGTCTTTTACATTCTTGGTTAGGTTGATTCCTAGGTATTTCATGTTTTAGATGCTATTGTGAAAGGCAATATGTCCATAATTTCTCTCTCAGTGAGTTTTTGTTTGTGTACAGGAATGCTATTGAGTTTTGAGTGTTGATTTACATCAAGCTATACTGCTGAATTTGTTTATTATCTCTAGTAGTCTTTTTATGGAGTTTTTTGGGTCTTCTATATAAAGTATCATGTCATCTGCAAATAATGATAATTTTATTTCTCCTTTTCTATCTTTATTCTTTTTATTTCTCTTTCTTGTCTGATTACCCTGGCTAATATTTCCATAACTGTATTGTATAGGAATGGTGATAGTGGACATCCTTGTCTTATTCCTGATTTTGGGTGAAGGCTTTCAGTTTTTGACCATTTAGTATAATATTGGATGTTGGTTTGTCATAGATGACCTTTATGAAATTGAGGTAGACACTGTGTATTCCGAGTTTCTGTAGAGTTTTTTTTTTTAATCATTAACAAGTGTTGGACTTTATCAGAAGCTTTTTCTGCATCTAATGAGATGATCATGTGATTTTTGTTTGTGGCTCTGTTAATGTGGTGTATTATGTTTATTGATTTGCATATGTTATTCCTTCCCTGCATTCCTGGAATAAATCCCACTTGGTCGTGGTGTATAATCTTCTTGATGATTTGCTGCATTCTATTTGTCAGTATTTTATTGAGAGTCTTTGCATCATTGTTCATTAGTGAGATTGGCCTATAGTTCTCCTTTTTGGTTGGGTCTTTCTCTGGTTTTGGTACTTGCCTCCAGGAATGAGTTAGGGAGAATTGCTCCTCTTTCAATTTCATTGAAGAGTTTAAGGAGTATTGGCATCAAATCTTCTCTAAATTTCTTGTAGAATTCAGCTATGAATCCATTAGGCCCTGGGCTTTTCTTTGTTGGTAAGTTTTTAATCATGTTTTCAATTTCAGCAGCTGATATTGGATTATTCAAAATTGTTATATCTTCTTGGTTGAGCTTTGGTAGCTCATATGATTCTAGAAATATATCCATCTCCTCTATGTTTTCCACCCTATGTGAGTAGAGATTTTCAAAGTAGAGATTTATGATCTTTTGAATTTCCATGAAATTTGTAGTGATTTCTCTCTTTTCAGTCCTTATTGCATGAATTTGAGTGTTTTCTTTCTTTTTCTTTATAAAGTTGGCTAGAGGTTTATCAATTTTGTTTATTCTCTCAAAAAACCAGCTCTTTGATTCATTAATTCTTTTTATTGTTTTTTAGTTTCAATTGCATTAATTTCTGCTCTGACTTTTATAATTTCCTTTCTTCTATGAGCTTTGGGTTTAATTTGCTCTTCCTTTTCTAAAAGCTTGAGATGTAGCAGCAGGTTGTTTATTTGTGCTCATTCTGTTTTCTTGAAGTGACTATTTATTGCTATATATTTCCCTCTTAAGACCACTTTCATTGTGTCCCACAGGTTATGGTATGTTGTATCTGCATTTTCATTGAATTGCAAGTATTGCTTTATTTCTTCTTTAATTTCACCTGTAGCCCACTGTTTGTTCAGAAGGTTGTTATTTAATTTTCATATATTTATGCAGGTTTTGCAATTTCTTTTGCCATTAATTTCCAATTTCAGTGCACTATGATCAGATAATATGCATGGAATAATTTCAATCCCTTTGCATTTACTTAAGAATGTTTTATGAGTTAATATGTGATCTAGTTTGGGGAATGTTCCATGTGCAGCTGAGAAGAATGTATATTCTGATGTGGTTGGGTGGAACACTCTGTAAACATCTACTAAGTCCATTTGCTCACAGATATGATTCAGTTCTATTATTTCTTTGCTGACTTTTTGTCTAGTTGATCTATCTCTATGTGACAGTGGTGTATTAAGGTCTCCTATTACAATTGTGTTCCTGTGTATTTGGGTTTTCATGTCCATTAGTATTTGTCTTATATAGTTGGGTGCTCTTGAATTTGGTACACATATATTTATAATTGTTAGTTCTTCTTCTTGAAGTTTTCCACTAAGAAATATGTAGTGACCTCCTTTATCTCTTTTAATCATTGTAGGTTTGAAGTTCACATTGTCTGTAAACACAATAGTTACTCCTGCTTTTTTCTGGGTTCCTGTTGCATGGAATATTGTTTTCCATCTTTTGACTTTTAATCTATGAGTTTCTTTTTGAGTCATATGTGTTTCTTGTATACAGCATATTACAGGATCCTGTTTCTTGATCCATTCTGTCAACCTATTTCTCTTGATAGGTGAATTGAGGATATTTACATTTATGGATATAACTGATATGTACTGGTTCAACTTTGTCACATTGTGTTCCTGTTGTTTGTTTTCTGCTTTCCCCCCTTGTTTAATTGATTGCCCTTCCTGGTGGTGTTTTTCGGTTGTTGTTCTGGAGATTGTGGTCATTTTTGTCTCTATCTAGTATGTCTTTCAATACTCTTTCTAGGTTTGGTTTGGTGGACATGAATTTCTTTAGCTGTTCTTTGTCATGGAAGTATCTTGTTTCTCCATTAAATTTGAAAGACAGCTTTGCTGGTACATCAGTCTGGGTTGAAAATTGTTTTCTTTCAGAGCTTGGAATACTGCACTCCAAGCTGGTCTTAACTTGAGGGTTTAGGTTAAAAAGTCTGGCATGATTCTGATGGGCTTTCTTTGATAGGTGAGTTGTGTCTTTTTCTCTAACAGCTTTTAGTATTCTGTTTTTATATTGTATGTCTGGGATTCTAATTATCATATGTCTGGATATAGATTTATATTGATTGTGACTGTTTGGCATTCTATATGCTTCACTTATCTGTATATCAGACCCCCCCCATGCTTGGGAAATTTTCTTCTTCTATGAATAGTTTACCTATGTCATTTGCGTTGACTCCTGCATCTTCATTGATGCCTGCTGGTTTTATATTGTTTCTCTTGGCATCATCTTGAAGCTTATGTATTGTCATTTCATGCTGCTTTATTGTTTTTAAAAGTTTACTCTATCATGACCACTAACTGTGATCCTGACCTCAAGGTCCAGAATTCTATCCTCAGCTTCATTTATATAGTTTTGCCAGCTTTCAATAGAATTTTTTGTTTCTTGGATATCTCTTTGAATTTGTTTCATAGATTGTGCTTGTTTTCTATATTGTTCATTCAAGGTTTCAATCAATTTCCCATGTTCCTGTATTTTTTAATCTATTTCTTCTCTGACTATGCTGAGTAACCCCTTTACTTAGGTTGTTATTTCTGTCTTTACGTAGGTAACTATTTCTAATTTGATTTCCTCTATAGCCTCATGAATTTGTTTCTTTATTTCATTTGCTATCTTTTTGGAGATTTCTGGGGTATGACTTTTAAAATCCTCTATTTCAATGTCACCTGCACTTGCTCCTGATGGACTAGATGTTTGAGATTGCATTTTGCCTTTTCATTTTATCATTTTCACCTTTTGGGCATTTTAACCATTCAATCCCAATAGTCTCAACTGTCTGTACTTTGAATCTTAGGGTACTACTGTGTGGTTTATGTTTGTTCAATTGCTGGGTACCACAATGAAGAGGAGAGCCAGTCACCTGAATTCCTCCTGCAGGGCTTGTTGGGTGAGTCCTATATTCTTCCTGGGCTAACTAACCTAGGAGTATTGATGTAGGTCAACTCTTAGTTCCTGCTGTTGCTATGTCTTCAGGTTATTGCAGGTCACCAGATCTCCCTGTCTATAGTGTTTGTGTCGGCTAAGGCCCTACTGTGTTGCTGGGTGTCTCATAAGTTCTTTTAATTTTCTACAAGCTGGGGGAAGCCTTATTGGCACACTTCTCAACCTGTCTGATGTTCTCTGTGTGAAGGAGAGGATCATCCACTCTCTTACCAGGTTCACCAAGGTCTTACGTTTGGAAGGAGCTTCACTACTGGTCCTACTTACCCACAGCAGACCTCTATTTTAGGGGCAATCTCACCAACTGACTGGAGACTGCTGAGGTCTTCTGTTTGAGTGAGGGGTTTTTGAGTCTCCCATCCAGCCAGCATGGTAGTCCACTGTAGTCCAAGGTTCTGGGAGAAGGTGTTGGATCCAAAGATCAACTGCAGTACTAGGTCCAGGAGGTGAGGGGGTTCCCCAAGGTGAGGGGGTTCCCCCCTTGGCTTTCCAAGGAATCACAGATGTTCCAGGCCAAGGGGTGGGCCTTTAGTGGCATTCAGGGACATTGCAGGCATTCCGGGCCAAGGGGCAGGCCTGCGGCAGCATTCCAGGGCATTTTTTTTTTCCAGGGCATCTTTTGTTGGGAGCGGTTGAAGCTGGAAATTGAGCTAGGGCATGACCCAGAAAACAAAGAGCTCCCGGGTCAGACATGTGAAGAAGTTGCTACAGCCCAGGAAAACACCAAGCCCCTAGGCAATCCAAGCAGTGCATTGCTAGGCAGAGGGGCTGAAATTGACATCTTTCCCATTATATAAATAAAGGTGTTACAGTGGTTGAGCAGTTCCTTTCCTCCCATCAGGAGAGTAAGGGCTCCACCTGACCCCAGCTTTGTCTTGTCTTTATTTTTCTCATCCTCTCGCTGATGCTTAACCCCAAGAACCTCAGGAGCTGCATTGGGTCTCGGCAATCTTTGATTGGTTTTTACAGTATACATCATAGTGGTCAGCTATGCATCACAGGAACCAGCCATTTCTAGGAGACAGTAGTAGCAAGAACTGTAGCAGGAACTATTACTGAGCAACTAACAAACTGGATGGGGAGCATTTCCTGTCTCTTTTAGTTTTCCTGGCAAGTCTTTGCTGGGCATGTTACATGTCATCTTCTGAGATGAACTGGGCAAGCCAATTAATGATATAAGACCCAGTTAGAAGCAGTGATATTAGGGCTCTCAGTGATCCTCTAGATAAGGTCCCCAAGACTGAAAGTTTTCCCAACAGCAGTTTATGATTTGTTTTCCTTATTGCAGGGTTTCTCCCTAAGTTGACTCTGACAAGGGAGTAAAGGAATTAATCTTGTCTAGGAAGGAATTAATCTGGTCCAATGTGTCTTGAATGCTTGTCACATCTGTGTCATTTCCATGGAGCTAAGACAAAAATTACAATGCGACATCAGATATATATGTAAGCTGAAATGAAATCAAGGACTGGGGTCAGCAGCTTGAAAAGGCACAAAAGTCAAGGGGAACCATGTATTGAGGTATGGAGCAATCCTGTGAATGATGCCTTCAGGCTTCAGCCATGCATAGACTGGTCAGTATCTGTAGTGACTGGAGCAGGGCTTTGAGTGCATCATCTCTTTAGCGTGAGCTTTGGAGGAGCTGTCTGGTCCAGGTAAATTTTCCAGAACTCTGGAATGATAGCTCTAAAGCTGGATTTCTGAAATCTATAGAGGTAGTCAATGTACACCTGAGTTATATGTATATGTAGGTGTGTCTATGGGTATAGCTGGTCCTTTAGTTAAACTGTTTACAAGCCCTTCCTGTAGGGTTGTGTTTTATTCTTTTACCTCTTTCAGAACTTTATGACCTGTATATTGTATGCAATTTTTATTTAATCTTTAATAGTTCTGCCAGTTTTTGGGTTACTTCTGCTACAAATACCAGCCTGTTATCACTGCACCAATAATCAGAGGTAGGCTATATCTAGGGATGGTTTCCACAGCAGGACCCTACAAACTTCTGCTGCCCTCTCAGCTTGGGTGGGGAATGCCTCAGGCCAGCCTGCGTTGGTGCATATAAGCACTAGCAGATATCCATTATCCCTCATGAGACTTTACTTTAGTGAAGTTTATCTGTATGCATGGTGGAGATTGGAGCCAGTGGCACAGATGCTGAAGCCTCATCTGGCTACAGGGATATGGTTGCCAGTGCTGCCTCTTGAACTTACAGAACATACTGTCGGGGCAGGTCTGGCTCTGCTTGCAGTGGATGTTCTGGGAGTACCAGGTAAAGTTTTTCTGACTGAGGCTGATGTTTCAGTCAGATCCCTGGAGGGGGCTTAGGCCTCTGGACTGGATTGTTTTTCAGGTTTCCGAACAGCAGCAGGAAGCAGTTTGCTGTGTACACCATCCTTACAGGAGAGTTTTGGCCAAAATAGCTTCAGCTAAGGTGACCACAACACATCTATCCAATCAGACTCCATTCCTAACACAGCTACTTCCATTCATAAACAGTGTTTACTGAACATCTGTCAGGGGGCTCATTTTTAAGTCTGGTTGGCTCAATATAGGTCATCAGTCCATGCCAGGTAGTCATGGTCTGCTAGGCCCAGCTTGGTGGGCAGATAGGTGGCAGAACTGAATGGTCCACAGTTATTCAGGAAGTTCAGTGCACCATGTGGCACCTGGACAGTTAAGTCTCAGTCTAAGGTAAGCTTGTCAGCCTTTTGATTAGAGGACAGTGCCTGCTTGGGCTCAGAAGAAAAGTGTGGAGGCAGCCCTCAGTGACTCTATCCAAGTATCTGAACAGGTGGGCCACTAAGCACTCCCAGAGTTGACAGTCTGAGTAAGCATTTTGTACCTTGTAGCCAATTTATGACATTGCAGCAGAGCTTTTGAGTCTGTTCAGCAGGCATCTTGGGTGTCATTAGCCAGAAGTGCAGTGATATTTTATGCTGGGAAACTAGAAAGGTCAGCTATGAGGACTTTTCCAAAGAGGGTAAACCAGTTTTTGAACCTCTGGGAGATTGAGGCTAGGTCAGTTGACATTTGAGCCCAGACATGAGGTCTTTACAAAAAGAGCCTGGCTGCCAGGAGCAAACTGGAAGCAGAAGAAGGCACTCTTTAAGTCCAGGCAGGTGTGCCAGCAGGCTACAGCTGAGAGCTGAAGACTGAGGCAGCATATATGGAGAGTAATCGCAGTGGTATGGGCAGCCCAGAGATCTTGAACTGGCTTTACAGGCAGGAGAGGTGTATTTCAGCAGTTGGACAGTCTATAAACATTTTGCAGTTTTGAAGCCTCTGGATGTGTGGTTAAATTCTTAGTCAAATCTTTTGTGGAATGGGGTACTGTTTGCTCAGGGGACCGTGGTGAAGCTGGAAGGGACAGACTGTCTCTGTCTCTGAGAAACAGACCGTCTCTGAGAAAAGGTGCTGGTGGCTTGGTCAAATCTGTTCTTAGAGCCTCCCAAAGATAATGGGGGAGCTCTTCACCCCTTATGGCAATTGAGTCCAAGTGAGTTGCATTTTGTTTCAAGATGTTTCAAGTTGAAGGGGCTTATGGGGGCAACTTGCAAGCAGAGGGCTGAACTGCTTTAAGTGGCTGAGGCATGGCTGGATGCCTGTGTGCTTCCTGTGACTTAGGATATTGTCAGTGGGGGTCACAGGGTTCAGTCACTATGGGAGCATGGTTGGTGGTCAGGGCCAGATGTGAGTTACTGGCTTATACCTCTGGAAGGAGAGTTTTCAAAATACAAGACTGGTGCAGGGAACAGAAGTTTTATTTTATCCCATAATCACCAGAAAAGCCCTTTTTCCTGCAGTGAGGGACCGTGAGTTTTGACTAATTAGTTCTCATCTCTGACTTAGTGCATGTGTGTTGTGTACCCTAGAAAGATGATGAAACAAAGGGCAGGTGCCCCTCAGAGAGGGATCCTTGGCTTGCCTGCGTAGCAGTGCCCTTCTTGAGGATTTAGGCATGACTTAGCTAAGGAAGGTGCACGCCTCCATTATGCCATATGTCAGTCACCACAGAACCACATGTAAGGGGCCATGCAGTCACCATGACCAGTGCTTCCAAGTCTTGGTGCACAGACAGAGCAGCCTACTGCTTACACTATCCATGATACTCACTCACGCCTTTATTCTACAGGCACTCAGAGGTTAAAAAGAGTTGATCAGACTCCCTTTCTGCTCCAGCTAGGCAAGACTGGAAGACAGACTAAGTGGGGTGACTCCAGGGGTCTTACCTTATCTGATGACCAGACTGAACCCTCCTTCCTTTTGGGTCTGATGTGAGCCACTCAGCAGGGAACCAAGAATCCTCCTCCAGACCTCCCAGGAGACTCAAGAAATCACAAGGGCATGCCTTCCTGTTGGAACCTAGAGAGGCCTATGCTCCATCTGTAAGGGCCACAGCCAGCAGCCAAACAGGTGAGCATGGTTAGTCTTCCCAGCAACACACCAGATAAAACAGCATGCAGCAACACCAAAACAACACCCAGGATTTGGAAACAGACTTATTTTACATTGATGGGCATTGATTGAGATCATTCCCAAAATATCTGGCTTTGAAGTCCCAGGGAGGGAGGTTTTCATGGGGCCTGCAGAGGGGAACTACAGAGGTAGGGTACTTCACTGTCTTTGGTTTTTAAGTATGCATTATAGTGACTAGCTGTGTATCACAGTGACCAGCTGTTTCTAGGAGACAGTAGTAACAAGAACTATAACCTGTGAAACTCACAAACTGGATGGGGGCATTTTCTGCTACATGACAGCTGGTCTTGGAGAATTTAGTGGCCATGACACTTGCTGTTGGAAGTTTAGGCCTTGAAAATTCACTGCAAATCACTCTTCAAGGATTTGGATTTGATGAGAGTTGTGGATTTTTTGTGTCTCTTACAGCTAAAATTAAGATCAACCCTCTCCTCAGCTGGTTGAGTAGTGAGACATACCTGATAATCTCTATTACAGCATTTCAGAAGATAGTAAGTATGGTTAAAAGGTAATCTTTAAATATCATTTATCTAATAGAATATGTCTTGTTGTGTTTAGGTTCAAGAAGTATTGGACTCATTTTGTAAAACAGCTGCAAAAGGGGACAGGCTACAGATTTAGGGGTGGAGTAGGGTGAAGAAAACTTGCTGAGTTTTTGTTTTTGAGATATTCAGAAGTGAACCCACAGCTGACATGTTGAGCTAAATCCCTACTCCTTTTTTCATTTTTTTGAAACAGTGTTTCTCCCTAAGTTGATAAGTTTCCCTGGTTGAGTTCAAAACTGCAACCTTTCTGCCTCAGCCTCCAGAGCCTCCAGAGAACTGCAGGTGTGATTACCTCCAGCTTTTACTGAGTTTTTAAGGGTCTGAAACCAAGAAAATATTCAAGTTGAAATAAAGAAAAAGATAATGAACTCACTTATAGTTTGTTTATATCCCAAGTGATTAACAAATGAACTTAAAAAATAATCAATCCTTCATAGTTTATGACTCAAAATCATCTAAAAATGAGGTCAGCAAGCTGTACTATATGCTGTGGGCCAAATATAACTCAGCAACAGTTTTGACAAATAAAGTTTTATTGGAACACAGCATGTTCATCCCTTTATATTCCATCCATGGTTGCTTTCAGCATGGTGACAGAGTTGAATAATTGCAAGAGAAACTACATAACTCACAGCTTGCTAAGTCAAAAATATTCATCATCTGATCCTTTACAGAAAGGCGGTTTACTGACTTTGACTTAAACAGAAAGTTTGTTGACTCCTGGGTAAAATACTGAGTGTTGAACTTGTATTTTTAAAACAGGTAAGATATGTTCTGTACACATGATTGTCATGGATCCTGTGAGTCATAAGATTAGAGAGAAAAGCTTCCTGAGGGAGAATAGGATATAATTGAATGTAATTTGCATAGAAATTGTTATTCGTTGACCAACAAATCAAGTTCATGGGTTTCTAACCCAGTGAAACAGTGGCGGCAAAGCTACGGCACGTGTGCTTCAGCAAGCTGTTTGTTACCACTAAAAGCTCTTACAGGTTTGCCATCAGTGATCTAAGGGAAAAACAAATGGCACCGCACTTGAATAAACAGAAGGTATAAGTGATTGCTTCATGATTTCATTTTTTAAAAATTTTATTTAAAGAAAGGATCATGATTTACTTTTAATTAAAGTTGACTTCATTTTTTTTAAAAAAAGAGTGAGACTTACATTTCTTTACTTTCAATTTTCCTTTTTAAAACAGCATGTTTAAAAATCAAAGCAACATGGGCATTCTATTCTCACTCCGGAAAGAACGACTGTCATCAAGAACTAAAAAAATAAAAATTCTGATAAGGTTGTCTGAGGAAAAGTACCATAGGCATTTAAGAGTTAAAACACTAAAACTAGAAACTCCACTTGACTCAACTGTACCTATGCTGAGTATGTTACCCAAAGAGTCAAAGACATAATATTGTAGTGATAATGCATATTCATGTTTATAGCAGCACAACTCATAATAGCTGAATCTTCAAAGAGGCCCATTTGGCCATGAACAGATGAATGGATGAAGAAAATGTGGTATTTATACAAAATGGAGTACTAATCAAGTCAGCCATAAAGAAGGATAAATTTCAGTCATTTGTAGGAAAATGAAGGCACCTGGGACCATCTTAAGTGGAAAAAAATCAGATCTGGGTTCAACTTCATATGATTTCTTTTAAATGAGAAACTCAAAATATAAAAAATTTAAAAAGCAAAATAAAAGATGATAAGAAGTAAGAAGGGGGTCCGAGGTGGCTGGAGAATGGAAAAGGAAGTAAAAATGATTAGTATATCTATATGTATTAACTCCCTAAGATGAATGTAATTATTATGTATTTAAAACATATGCTAATAACAATTACATATTTTTTTAAAAAAACCAATTTTACACTTTTCTCTTTCTCATACTTCCACTATATGTTCTTCTTATTCAGAGAGATTTGCTTTGCCTGAATAAGGATTTTTTTACTACAGATAATCCAAATGGAAAGAAAATCATTCATTTCTTTACTGCTGAAATAGTCTCCTATGAGTTGCAACCATTTTGAACACTAAAGTTTTAGTTCTGCAAGTATAAATTTTTGTTATGAATATAAAGGATGGTAGTTTTCTACATAGTCAACCATGAAAGAAACAGTACAGAATTTGTGGCACAATAATAAACTGAAATGGAGGGTGTGGTCAGTACTCCCTACAAATTAAATGTCTATCACACAGGACATCAGCTGGCGAGGGTAATGACTGAGGCATTGCATTGAAGAAAGTAAGAGGGCTTTGAAATGAGGGGACAGGATATAGGCTGACCATGGTCTTCCCAGAAGAAGAGCAGAGCGATCTTGGAGTAGTTACCGAGGGGCCACCTTATTAACCTCAGACCACCCAGCTCCATTCAGTACGCTGCTGCCTGGTGAGGGCCTGCTTGCCTGTCATGCGTCACTGTTATGCCTCTTTTATGCTTTGAGATTTTTCTTAGCCCACCCAAAGGCCCCTATGTCTGCCCTTTAGTGTTCAGCACACTCGGAGCTTCTCAAATTTGGCAATGCAGAAGAGATGTGTGGGAGAGCAGGTGTGATGCAGTTTCTGGAGAAGGAGCCAAGTATTGCATAATTTCAGATGGTCCACACTGGCATTTGGGACTGCACTCCAGCCTGCATCCTGGTGATGTGCTCTGCAACTCCTCCAGAGGAAGAAGTGGGCATTTCTTGCCCACTTCTCTGTTGTATGGGAGATGACCACAAGGTCCTCCTTCTTCCATTCCTCCAGTTTCTGCTGTGCACTGGACTTGCTCCCTGGCCCCCTTAAGGTTTACCTGCAGACTTCCAGGAAAGTCCAACTGCTGGGCTAAGGGTCAGAGCTGGCTCCTCAAGAGCAGAGGATCTACCACCTATGCCATGTGCCATGTGCCTCTTCTGGATCAGCGTCATCCCTGTGGGACTAGGGATAAACAGCGTGCTGCTCTCACTTATTTCCTGCGCAAGTAGGAACCTGTCTGACTCCATCTGAGTTTTTTCCCCCCTCCCGGTGGAATCTACAGAAGCTGCATAGCGCCTCACAGCTCTGTTACCAGTCATATCGCTGCTTGACTGTGGTACATGTGGGAAGGAATGTCCTGGCAGTTTCCATGGGAATAGGAGGAGAGAGTTATGAAACTCACTCAGATTATACAAGTTACCTGTAACCAACTAGTTTTTGTCAGAAAGCAAGGCAAGTCAGGTGACAGCTTCCTACTAGCTTAAAAATGTAAAAAAAAAAAAAATACATAAAGACTCCGCACTGAAGACTGATAAAAGAGGAGTGGAAGGCCTACAGCCAATGGGGGAAACTCATTTAGACCTGGAGAATAGGTTTGGGAATATGACATTCTGGGAAAGAAAATGACTTGATTTTTTTTAAAGTCAAAGCACATAATTTCCACCATATTAGAACAGGACAATTCTGCACATTGGCCATGTCAAGCATCATCAGGGCTAAACCAACATTTATGGTGCCACAGTAAACGATCTGTGCAGTGCAGATGAGGCAGCTCCCTCGTGATCATGGCACCAGCTGCCTTGTTTCTGTGTGTGAGGGACACAGCATGGTGGGACTCAGGGCCTCTCTCTCCTTTTACTTAGAAGCCATAAGGTGCAGCCATGAGCAGGCCAGGCAGCCATTCTAGGATTAAAAACAAGTATCTCAAAAGCACAGGCCATAAAAGCAAAAAAATACAGAAAAGGGACTATATCAGACTAGGAACTTTCTCAACAGTGTAGGAAATAACCAACATAGTGAAGAAAGAACTTGCAGAATGGAAGAAGGTATTTTTAAACTGCTCATCTGACAAATAATTACCATGTAGAATATGTAAGGAATCAGAAAACTCAACCACAGGATGAGTAATCCAATTAGCACTAAACAAATGATCTGACTAGATGTTTCTTGAAAGAAGAAATACAAAAGACCAATAAATATATTAAAAAAATACTCAATATGATTTGTCACCAGATAAAAGCAAGTCAAAACCCCAGTGAGATACCATGCTCAGAATGATTATTATCAAAGAGACAAAAAAAAAAAATGCTGATGAGAAAGTAGAGAAAAGGGACCCTATGCACAGTTGGTAGGAATGTAATTGAATACAATCAGTATGAAGAACAGTAAGGAGTTTCCTTAAAAAACTAAAATCAGATCTGCCATGTGATCCAGTTTCTGAGTATACAGCAAAGAAAATGACCAGAGTATCCGTAGATATCTCCACTGTGACGTCTGTTACAGACCCGCTCACAACAGCTGAAAGGTAGAATCAGCCTAGGCACCCAGCAGGGATAAATGGACAAAGACAATGTGGCATGTGTTCACCAGGACATAGTATTTAGCCATGTAAAGAATGAAATCCTGTCCTTTAAAGCAAAATAGATGAAACTGGAGGTCATTGTGTTAAATAGACCGTTCAAAGACAGCAAACACTGCATGTTCTTCCCGATATGTGGGAAGCTAGACAAAATGGATCTGAATATCGAAAATCAGGAAGTGGGGAGGGGAGATAATGGTTATCCAGACACAATTAGAGGGAACAAGGGCTGGTGTCCCTCAGATGCGTGGCTGATTCACAATAAAAGTATTTTATGAAGAACTAGGAAAGCGTAGCTTGAAGGAAGGCTCTGAACATAAAGAAATGATAAGAACATGCTAATTATCCTCATTTGATCAGCTTGTGCTGTACCATCTGATGAAATATCACAGCATACCCCACAGTATGTGCGGTTATTGCATGAACATTTAAATTCAAAATAGACAAAACAGCCCGCAAGCGTCACTCAGGGCTTCCATTTCATCTCCACACAACGATGAAAGAAATAGCACAAAGAAATATTTTATTCATCTCCGTGTCATAATTTGATTTTGAAAGTTTCTTAAAAGTATTAAAAAGACATGCCTCAGATCTTAAAACATTCTGCCACAAGTTTTGAAATAACCTGAAGGCCTGACTCTTAAATACCTGTGTTTTTCTTTTTCTGGTGGGGAGGACTGCTGGGACAGGAGGGTGCTTCTGCAAATGGATAAATAGGGCCAGGATGATAAGAAAGATGAGTATATAACTATGTTGAGGTATCAGTGGCCTCTTCACCTGCAGGAAAAATGAGGAACAAGTCTTGACTTTCAGCTTTGAAAATGGGTAACTATTAGTACCAAAGCTTCTCTCAAAAACAGATATTGACACAAGGGTTTGGATGCATCTGACCAATTTGGAAAGGGACTCCAGGATGCCTAGGCGAGGAGGAGGAGAAAAAGGAGGAGGAGGAGTGCAGTGAGGCAGGAAGGGAGGTAGGCTACCAACCAGCCACTCGGCAGCGGAGGATCTCTGAAGCTCCAAGAGAGACCAGGAAATATAGTCATCCCTGGGAGGAACAGAGGCTGGGACATTGATCCACAAACTCCCACTTCTTATTAGCTAAGGGTTACTCCTGGGTGTTATGTCCCAGAATGTCCACATGGCCCCATAAACAAAGGCTGAGTGTATTCTGAAAGCCAGCCTGTGTCCTCAGGCTGAGGGACGCAGGAGACTGTGGAAACCTCTGACCTCTAGGGTGGGTATAGGAGAATGTAGGTGAGGCAATGATAGACTCTGCTGCAAGTAGAAATGCTGTTCTAGAGTAGAACATGTGACTAAACTTGTTCAAAGGAGCACTATATATGTGATAGGGGTCATTTTAGAGACGTAGTAGTATCCAGTACCTCTATCCCAATCACATTCAGCTACAATACAATAATTAAGGAAATATTTTAGTCGAGATCTTATATGAGCAAGATATGTCCAAGCAAGAGAAAGAGGTAAAATGGGTAGTGAGTGCCATCGAGGGGATCTGGTGTAGACACTGAGCATTGGTTCTGGCAAAGGAGGAGACCGAGACCACAGAAGGAGCCAACTGCAGTCGGCATGCACAGGTGTAGGTGTGCGGTGTCAACAGACAGAAAGGATGCTGGATAGATTTGAAGGCATAGAACGGTAACTCGGCCTGATGGGATTAGAGAACATGTCAAGGACCCAGTTATACCATCTAGGTATACTGAGAGCTGGATTAACAAGTCTAACCTCACCCTGAATGGGCAGGCCTTTGTCGAGGGTGAGACAGAGTTTAGAGTGGGGCTGGAATGAAAAGGCGAGGGTGAAAAGGCTTTGGTTGCAAAGGGTTGATATAAGGCATCAGGGGCAGGGAAGGCAGGGGCCTGCAAGTGCCCTTGCCCCACACGCAGATATCAGAGTGTTCTATCCACTGTTAACACCTTGGTGATGACCGTGAGTGCTAAAGAGTGCCCCTGGGTGGAGACAGGGAAGTCGTGGAGTTTGCCACCTAGAGAGGCAGGACAGAAGACAGTGTCCAGGCTCAGTGGGTGGATGCAGTCCCCATGTTTGCATTCTTGATCCATCTTGACAATAGTGTGAAACTGATTCTTTGGTTTCCTGGCCCTCTGTTCTTAAAGAGATTCCTTCAGTCACCATGTGACTGAATTCTATCAAATGTTTTTTATTTGTTTTAAAAATTTTTATATTAAAGAGAAAAAAACAAAAATCAAGAGGCAAGCAAATGAAAACAACAAAAGCAAGACAAAGAAAAAAAACTATAGTGGTATAGGATTTCAAACCAAGATGATAGGAATTTAACAATGGTTCTTATATCATATATTGTCTTCAGAATATTTGCTTATCTTACCAGATACAGGCATGCAAAATTGAACAAACAATATAATTTCCCTTTAAGCAGTTTCTTTCTTTTACTATATCTATTGTAACTTTTGGATCTTATTTACTCTTTCAGCTTATTACACTAGCAAGACAATATTGTGTTTACACATGCAAGTTTGATTTACTTCACTGATGAGTTTGGTTTCTAGTTGCATCCATTTACGTATAAAAGCCTCAAGTTTATCCTTCTTTATGGTTGAGTAGTATTCCATTGTGGAAAATTACCACATCTTTTTTTATTCTTTCCTCAGCTGATGGACATTTGTGTTGTTTCTAAGATCTGGCTATTACAAATTGTGTAGTTATAAGCACGGGTGCACCTATATCACTGTGGTATGATGTTTTCAGTTCTTCTGGGAATATTGCTAGAAGTGGAATAGCTGGGTAAGATGGGACTTCTAATCACAGTTTTTTGAGAAATCTCACACTGATTTCCACAGTGGTTGTACTAATCTACATTATGCCAACAATAGAGAAGCATTCCTTTTCCCCCCACAGCCCTACCGGTATTTTTTATTGTTTGCTTTCTTGATGACAGCCATTCTTCTGGAGTGAGATAAAATCTCAGGATTGCTTTAATTTGCATTTCTCAAATGACCAATGAAGTTGCACATTTCTTCATGTATTTATTTGCCATTTGTATTTCTTCACCTGAGAAATGTGTGTTCATATCAGATGCCCACTTTTGGACTGGGTCTTTGTATTTGGGGGGCCTGATATTTTTCAGTTATTTATATGTTCTAGATAGAAGTCTTTTGTCTGAGGGACAATTAGCAAAAATATTTTCCCAGTCCATGGGTTGTCTTTCCACACTGTTGCTGATTTCTTTCATGTGGAAAAACTTTTTAATAAGATGAGATCCCAATTGTTGTTTCTTTGAAGTACTTCCCATCCAGTTTGGTTTCTGTTCATGAACTCTTTGCCTTGCCCCATGTCTTCAGAATTTCTACCTAAATTGTCTTCTAGTAGATTTAGTGTTTCTGTCTTAATATTTAGATCTCTGATCCATTTTGACTCTGGTTTAGTGCATGGTGACAGGCACGGGTCTAGTTTAAGTCCTCAGCATGTAGAAAGCCAGTTTTCCCAGCACCTCTTATTAAAGAGGCTATGGTTCTTCCAATGAACGTATTTGGCCCCTTTGTCAAAGACAAGATGGCTAAGTGTGCTTGTAGTTGTGTCTGTATCTTCTAATCTATTCCACAGAGCCTCAAGTCTAATTGTTTGCCAGTATTATGCTAATTTTATTATAGCAGCTTTGCAGTATAATTTCAAGTCTGCGATTGTGATGCCTTATGCCTTGCCTTTGTCACACAGGACTACCTTTGCTATTCTAGGCCTCTTGTGTTCCAACATTAATTTTAGGAATATTGTCTCTAGATCTGTGAGGTATGCTAATGGTATTTTGATTGGGATTGCATTAAATCTGTATAACAGTTTTGGGAATATGGCCATTTTCACAATGTTGATTTTTCCTATCCATAATCAAAGGATGCCTTTCCATTTTCTGAATTCCTCTTCAATTGTTTTTTTAGAGTACTGTAATTTTCACTGTATAAATCTTTTACTTTGTTCTTTAGATTTATTCCTAAGTATTTCATTTTTTTATGTAATTGTGAAAGGTGTGGTTTCCCTAATTTCTCTTTCAGTGACTTTGTTGTTTGTGTATAGGAACGCTACTGACTTTCTGATTTTCTTTTTTTTTTTGGTACCATGGATCAAACTCACAACCTTGCGCTTGGCAGGCAGGTGCTTATGCCGCTGAGCTAAAGCCTCAGCCCTGATATTGACTTTTGAGTGTTGACTTTGTACCCAGCTAAGCTGCTGAATTTGCTTGTTAAGTATAGAAGTCTGTTGGTGGAGTTTTTGAGGCCTTCTCTGCAGAGTATCACATCATCTGTGAATAATAATAATTCAACTACTTCCTTTCCTATCCTTATTCCTTTTATTTCTCTCTCTTGTCTAATTTCTCTGGCTAATGTTTCCAGAACTATAATGAATAGGAGTGGTGATAATGGGCAACCTTGTCTTGTTCCTGATTTTAGAGTGAAGGCTTTCAGTTTTTGATCTTTTAGTATGGTGGTGGCTGTTGGTTTGTCATACTGGCTTTTATCACATTGAGGTAAAGACCATTTATTGTGATTTTCTCTGGGGTTTTTACCATGAACAAATGTTGGATTTTATCAAAAGCTTTTTCTGTATCTGTTGAGGTGATCATGTGATTTTTGTCTCTCACCCTGTTGACATGATGTACACATTTTTTGATTTGTGTATATTAAACCATCTCTGCATTCCTGGGATGAGTCCCACTTGGTCATGGTGTATAATCCTCTTGATGATTTGGTGCATTCTGTTTGCCAGTATTTTACTGAGGATTTTGACATCTATATTCATTAGGGAGATTGGCTGCAGGCTTTTTTTTTTTTTTTGAGTCTTTGTCTGGTTTTAGTATCAGTCCTCCAAGAATAAAGAAGAATTGATTCCCTTTCCATTTCATTAAAGAGTTTGAGGAATACTGATGTTAAATCATCTCTAAATTTCTTGTAAATTCAGCTGAGAATTTATCAGAACCTGGGCTTTCTTTCACTGGTGTTTTTAATTACATTTTCAATTGCATTAACTGATATTGGGTTATCCAGGATTTCTATTTCTTCCTGATTCAGCTTTGATTATTCATGTTTCCAGGAATCTGTCTATTTCTTCTGTGTTTTCCATCCCTTGAGAGTATAGATTTTCAAAGTAAGTACTGATGATCTGAATTTCCACAGGATCTGTAGTGATTTCACCTTTTTCATTCCTTAATGCATGAATTTGAATTTTTTCTTTCTTCTTTTTGATAAGGTTGGCTAGGGGCTTATCAATTTTATTTATTCTTTCAAAGAACGAACTCTTCAATTCATTAATTCTTTGTATTTTTTTTTTAGTCTCAACTGCATTAATTTCTGCTCTGATTTTTATAATTTCCTCCCTTCTTTGGGCTTGACTTGCTCTTCTTGTTTTAGAATCTTCAGATGTAGCATTAGGTTGTCCATTTGTGCTCATTCTGTTTTCCTGGTATAAGAATTCACCTCCACAAATTTCCCTCCGAGGACTGCTTTCATTGCATCCCACAGGTTTGTGTAAGTTGTACTTGCCTTTTCATTTGATTGTAGATATTGTTTAATTTCTGCTTTAATTTCATCTGTGACCCATTGGTTATTCAGGGGGGTATTATTTAATTTTCATGTGTTTATGGAGTTTTTGCTGTTTCTTTTGTCATTAATTTCTAGTTTCATGGCACCAAGATCAGATAATATGCATGGGGTAATTTTGATTCTTTTGAATTTATTTAAGCATGTTCTGCGGCCTAGTATATGGTCTATTTTAGAGAATGTCCCAGGTGAAGCTGAAAAGAATATGTATTCTGATGATGTTGAGTGGAACACTCAACTAGGTACACATCTATGAGGTCCATTTGTTTATGGGTTTGATCAGTTCTGTTATTTCTTTGCTGATCTTTTGTTGTGTTGACCTGCTTCTTTGTGATATGTTCTTTGGGGTATTAAGGTTTCTGTATAGCTGTATTCTTGTATATGTTTTTTTATGTCTATTAATATTTGCCTTATATAATTGGGTGTTCCTATATTTTTGCATATATATTTATGATTGCTATTTCTTCTTCTTGAATTTTTTCCCTAAAAAGTATGTAATGACCTTATATCTCCTTTAATCATTCTTTATTTGACATTCACATTGTCTACAAACAAGGTAGCTACCCCTACTTTTTTCTGGGTTCCTGTTGCATGCAGTATTGCTTTCCATCCTTTGACTTTTTGTCTATGAATTTCTGTTTGAGTTAAATACATTTTTTTTATACAGAACATTGTTGGTTCTTGCTTCTTGATCCATTCTGCCAGTCTCTTTATTTTGATTGGTGAATTGAGGCCATTTACGGTAATAACTGGTATGGTTTGGCTTGGGTTTGTAATGTTATTTTCTTACTCTTGGTTTCCTGCTTTTCCCCTCTGTTTGATTACTTGCCCTGCTTGGTGGTTTCTTTCAGTTGTTGTTCTTGGAATTGCGGTCATTTTTGTCTCTATCTAGAATATTTTTCAGTACCTTTTGTAGTGTTGGATTGGTGGTTATGAATTCCTTCAGTTGTTCTTTGTCATGGAAGTATCTTATTTCTCCTTTAATATTGAAAGATAGTTTTGCAGAGTACATCAATCTGGGTTGGAGGTTGTTTTCTTTCAGGACTTGAAATACTTCACTCTAGTTCTTTCTGCCTTGATAGCTTGTGTTGAGAATTCAACCATGATTCTGATGGGCCTTCCTTTATACGTGATCTGCTTGTTTTCTCTAACAGTTTTTACTATTCTGTACTTGTGCTGAATTTCTGAGTTCTTGATTGTTATGTATCTGCATGTAGATTTATTTTGGTTATTGCTATTTGGAGTTCTATAAGCCTCATTTATCTGTATGTCAGATTCTTTTACATGCTTGGGAAATTTTTTGCTATTACTTGTTTTTTTTTAATTTCATTTGTGTTGGAATCTGCCTTTTCATTGACACCCATTATTTTTATTTTTATATTTTTTTGGCATCATCTTGTAGCTGTTGAGTTGTTGTTACCTGATATTTTGGTATTTTCAAGAGGTCTTTCCTTTCATGGTCACTAGCCATGACCCTGTCATCAAGGTCTGAAAGTCTATCTTCAGTTTCATTTAAATGGTTTTGCCAGCTTTTAATGGGATTTTTTATTTCCTGACTATCTGCTTGAATATGTTTTGTGCATTCTACTTCTTTCCTGTATTGATCATTCATGGTTTCCATCCTCTTCCTATCATCATCTCTTTTCTTATATATCTCTGCTCTAGATGTTCTGAGCATTTCATTTATAAATGTTGGCATTTCTTTTTAACGTGACAGATTATTTCTGATCTGATTTCCTCTATAGCCTCATGAATTTGTTTCTTTACTTGCTATCATTTCAGAAATTTCAGGTGTGTGTCTCTCATTTATTCTAAGTTGGTGACTCCTGGACTTGTTCTCGGTGGGCTGGAGGTCTGAGATTGCATTTTGTTTCTCTTGTTATTTTTCTGGGTTCCTGCGATGGTAAAGAGGTGATGGGAGTGGGTGCCACCTCAGGTGCATTCACCTGGGTTCCAAAATCTGTAAAATGTTGTCCTAATGCCAAAAGAGAAAAGAAGAAAACACCGTAAGTTCATCATACATGTTCTTATCTGACAGTGCCTCCTCTGATTCCCAGGTGCATTCATTTGTCTTAACAAGGTGAGCTTTCTGTGTAAAGAGAGATGCCCTGAGAAGTGTGGAGTAGGTAGGTCTCCTGCTTCCCTTACCAGCAGGATCAGGCAAACCATACCTCTCTGTAACTAACTCAGTTTCCTTACTATAACATGGAGCAGACTTTTAGCCTTGAATGAGATAACATATGTGAGATGCTTAAAATAGCTCTGAAATGCAGTAATTGTAAAAAGAATCATTGGCTATTGTATCAGTAAGGGCAACGGTTCTCAAACGTTAAGGACAGTGGAGGTACTCACTCACCTCCAAAGCTTTCGAGCAGGCCTTCAGTAGGGCTCCAGAACTTGTATTTCTTATCAGTTCTCTGGTGCTGCTGATCTGGGGACAACAGAAAGAACACTGAATTAGAATGCAAGTTGCTCATAAACAACAAAGGCCCACAGAAATTTATTTTTGAAGCTGGGGTCCAGGGCCTGCGTGGTCCTCCTGGGAGTCAGGCTGTTCTTCTCATCACCTGGTCCCTCCTCCCCGCCCCCAGGTGGCTGTCTTTATGCAGACACACAGCGTCAGAGTGGACCCCAGCCACTGGAGGGAGAAACTAGGAGGGAGGCAAGCAGAATAGTTTGCTGATTTAAAGAGACTGAAGAATTCCTACACATCACCTGTTCACATGGATGGAACTTAAATAACTTAAATCAAATGACCAAGGAAAGCGGGAGCCCATGCCAGCTAAATGACCCAGAGTCCCATTGTGTGTGTGCACATCAGTGAGGCAGAGAGAGACATTTGAGAGACATTAATGGCATCTAAGAGCTCTGCGGCATGGGCAGACCGGCACCTATGATTGAATTACGGCAAAGGCACTTTTGATGAGTAGCAGAATCCAAATATCCAACATCCCACTTCATTCCCCCCAAAAATGATTCTGTCCTGTTTCAACTTATCCTTTCTGTGTTCAAAGGTATCATTTGATTCAGAGAAAAGACTAGTGTTCCTTTGGCAAAGGAAAAATATTCCTCTTTCTTTTTTAATAATTTGAACTCTTATCAGGTTTCTCCCAGATGGATCATTGAAGGGCACCACCAAGGAATAGAGGACATAGAGCTTCGACAGAGGTTGGCACGGTTAGGAAGGGGCCAGAGGCTTGCTGGCCAGGGCATCAGAAGGAGGGTTGAACTCTAACATGTAGTCATGGGTAAGAAAAATATATTCCAACAAGTACAGTGCTGGCATGCAGAATGTGCTGCCATGGAGAGGAAAGCCATGGGGACATCACTGGGGCCCGTGGGAGAGCTCTCCCCGGCCCTTCCTTTTCTTAGTGTCAAACCTCACATCGCCTCCCTATAGCACTGGGTGACTTAGCTGTCTCCAGGCCTCACTGACTGTCCACTTGTGCGGTGTCTAGTGAAGGTGTGAAGGTTCCCTTAGTGACTGTCAGCTGCTCTAGGAGAATACTTTACCAATGCCCTTCAAAAAACCCACCAGGTTTTGGAGAATCCTTGAAGGGGTGGTAGGAGAGTGTCTGCACTAAAATGAGCTTGCTCAAACCCCTCAGGCGGGCTGGTGAAGAGCAGGAACCCACATCCCATGGGCCAAAAGCTAAGAAAGGAACTAGAAAGGCAAAGATCGGCAGCTTTCACCATATAAAAATGACTAACTTCTGAATATTAATAGTGTAAATACACTCGGTGGACTGTAAGGACCCTTGGAAAACCTGCTCCTTGTAGACCTTATGACATATTAATGCAGCTTGTGACAATAAGCTAAATAGCAAATATTATCCTCATAATCTAATTGTATTAATCACACTGACCCCCAGATCTTAATCTCATCATAAGCTTTCACGCTAAAAAGACGCACTGGGGTAAAAATGAGGTGTGCTATTATTTTTCAAATGATTGTTTATACCTGGTTAACTCCATTACAACCCACCTAAGTGGCAAGACGGAAGGAAAAGGAGAGAAGAAAGCAGAGATGTTCCCCTGACGCGTCAGACGCTGAGCAGCAATTCTCTAGACTGCTTTCAACAAGGAGATAAGAGAATAAATTACTCTTGACAACACCGTTATTCAAGCACTGCTAACTCCAGAGCATGTGTGCTTTGCACAAGACCAGCCTTCTGTATGGAAAGATATATCAAAACATGAGAAAATCCCAGGTTTGAAGACATTCCTTAGGATTCACGACCTAATGTAGGGTTTACCCAAAGAAAACTGTGAACGCAGACGAGGAGGGCATTATTGTGATGATGAGGAAAGTTTGCATACACAGTGTATATTCCAATTATTGTATCTACGTTAAACCTCTAGAGAATGAAGATGTCAATGGTAGCATAGCAAGCAGGAGAATTCTCTTTCACCCTAAATGCTGTGGTGTTTGGGGGTGAAGCTTCATATATCTGAACCTCCCCTTCAATGGTTTGGCAAAGTGCAAGCACACACACACACACACACACACACACAAAGAGGGTGTAGAAATGGCACAACACTGACCATTGGTGAGTGTAGATGAAGGGATAATAAGGGTACCAACTCACTCATCTTCTGACTTTCCAAAGGCTGGGTATTGTTTCAAAATAAAAAGTTGCTGCGTGTGACACATAACGACTCTTGCCTGTCAAACTGGAATCACTCTAAGAAAACAGCTCTTCCTTCTCATAGACTCCATATCTGAACATGGTGCTTGTAATAGCGGATACACTGTGTCACCTTGAGCAGTCTAGAAGTTTAAGTAACTCAGCAGCTCTGCATCCCTGGTTGTGGACCGCGAGCCCCTATGGCTCTGGGATGCTCACCGTGTCAGCTTGAGAAGTTTAGGAGTTTAACTAAGTGACTCAGCAGGGGCCAGGGTCCTTACTTTGTAAACATCCTCAGCCTGTGCAAGAGGAGGGCACCGAAGCAGTGTGGGTGTGAAGCACCCCCACCTCAGGGTGGTAGCCCGCATACAATAAAAGGGAAGTGAGGAAGGACTGATCCTCTGTTCTTCGAAGGAGCTCCAGGCTTCACTTTCAGCTTGGACATCATCTCCTGGATTCTAGGGGAGACTCTGGCTTCTGCGGAGGACTCTTCAGCCTTCCACCACAGACCCATCAGCCTCCTGATATGGACTTGCACGGAACAATGCAGTGAGCTGCAGACCTTAGACTGAATCCTCAGGTCTCCAGTGTGCAGACACCCTCTGCGCTCTTCCCCATCCGACTCTGCAGCTGACCAGCATAAGCCAATCTTGTAATTTCTCACATATTTGTGTATCTTGTGCTACATCTGTTTCTCTAGGAAAACCTGACTGACACAGTATTCATCTAGTTTTCAATAAATAAAGTAAAAGAGAAATAACATTTTTCTCTTCTTGTTTCTTTCAACTATCTACTTTTCTTCAACTTGAAATTTGATTTCATGTTTATATTAAAAGCATAAGCTAGTTGCTAATAAGGTTTTGTATATGTGTATGTGTGTGTGCGTGTACGTGAATGCACACATGTGTGTGTGTGTGTGTGTGTAACTACTCCATTCCACCTCCTATCAATCAAATTGGAAGGGATAAGTTTGCCAGGAAAAACATAGGGAATCTAGCTAAAGCTGAATGTGAGATAAATAGTGAATCATTTATTTAGCAAAGGTGTGTCCCAAATATTTCACAGAGGTCAAATATGAATGGGCATACTTGCACTAAAATTTTTACATTATCTGAAATTCAAGTTCAACCGGGAATCCTGTATTTGTATTTGTTAAATATGACAACTCTAAGAAGAGCTCTTCGTTTCCCTAGTGTACAGGGCTGGCCCTACCCACCAGGGTGATTTACCCAAAAGAAAGTGTTTGGAGTTCTTCTGTGTTATATGTCACAGTAGAAACACTCTCACTTGTCTTCTTAATTATAACACATTGGAAGGATTGCTTTTTATTTGTGATAAGACCTATAGATAGAATATACATACAGATCACATAAAAATACATGAGGATGATAAAGCACCCTTATATACAGTGTTGGATAGGTAGTGTGGTTAGCAATTACACATTTATTGCATACAGAATCATAACATCAGTGGATCTCTTCTCAGAAGCATTCGTGTGTGAAGAGCACGCTTACGCGGTTAGCAATAGAGTGAACGCGTTACAAATGCTAATTATAGAGCTACAGCCTCAAAAAGTTCCAGCTAATTCCCTCTCCTAGTGTGGTGTGCTGCTTGATCAATGCTCCCGACTTGCAGCAACCTTCTAGAAAGAGCGGGGTGGGCGGGGGGAAGCAGTAAGAGCCGGCTGGTGGCAGACGCAATTACAGACTTAGGAGCAGCACTGCTATTCCATGCCATCACTGCTCACTGCATGTACTGCACCTTCCTGAGTTGAACTTGGAAACTGGTAGCCAGATGCTAACTGGCATGGTGGCGCCACGCGAGGCTGGCCTTCACTGATGGTAGTAGTAACCTTGGCCTTCGTAGCCATCGTAGCCGCGCCCTTTGTAGTAGCTGTACTCATCCTCATAGGTTCGGTAATTGTCCCCGCGAGGATCCGCGTTCTCGGCGTCGTAGACTTCATACCCGGGGTCATACGCGTTGCCCCCCGTCTGCTCGTACTCGCCCCCATACTCCGCCGTGGTGGTCTGCCCATAGGGTGGGAGGGTGGTCCCGTAGACCTCGGGGGTCGGGCTTGTGGGTTCAAAGCCACCATCTGGAGAGGGCGTGGTCTTTGGGCTGCCAGTGGCCTGCTCCACAGTCAGGGTAGTTCCTGCTGTGGTGGCCTCCGTGTCGCCTTCTTCTCCGGTGTCCGCTCCACTGCTGCCGTTACCGTTCTCCACCTCCGTGCTGTTGGTGCTGGTGCCATTCACAGCTTGTTCGTTTCCGTCCACCTCTGCTTCATTTTCCTCGTTTTCATTCTCTTCCTCCTCTTCCTCCTCCTCCTCCTCCTCATCGCTTTCCTCTTTTTTAGCAGCCTTGCTGCCTATGTCCCCAGCCTGGAAGGAAAGGTTGGAAGGAATTCGAATTTAGGTGTAAAACAGTTTCAGGTGCCCAACAGGGTACCCCGTGCTTGCAGCCTTGCTCTGGGGTCACGGAGTGGTGCCCGCCTAACTGTCCCAAGGGCTGGGGAGCACTCTGGCTCCTCGGCATGAGCACCTCAATCCTGTGTTTGATGGGGGGTGCCTGATAAACTTCCTCAGGTAGAGCTGCTAGCTCTAACTTTGCTACTCACTCTCCCTGCCCTGACATCCGCTCCCCTGAGATGCAATGGTCCCCCTAGAATCTTCTATAGGCTTTTCATTGCCTGTCCTTGGTCTGCTGTTAAAATGCAAAAAGTCAGTGCAGTGATAGAGGAAGAAAGCTTCCTGGGAGATCTTTCCTTATTTGTATATAGGGAAATGATGCCTGTTCTTGCTTTTTCAATGAGATAAATAATGAAGACAGTACCAAATACCACGTGTATCATGTTGGGATAATCTTGGACTTCCATAAAGAAAAGAAAACTGACTTCAACTTTTAGGGCAATTGTTACCTTCTTTGGAAGCCGGATTGCTGCTAGCCCTATGTACTCTGTCCCAGCAGTGATTTCCTCTCCGTAGCCAGGGGTTGCGGTAGAAAGCGTGGTATTCTCGGCCTCAGACTCTTCGCCTTCATTCCCATTAGAATCCTCATTATTTTCTTCTTCATTTGAAGTCTCCTGGTGAAAATATCCATAGCAAGGAAACTTAACTGTAGCTAGACGATAGCCCTGGATTTACTGGGGCTCTGAATCACTCTTTGGAAAATCTCTGTACCCCTTAGCAGCCCGTTGTTCTGTCTGTGTTTGCCATTTGCACTTCTCAATTCTAAGAACTTAAAGTTAGCTAATCCTATCTGCCATGTGAAAATGTGTCTTCGATTTTTCTGCATTCTATTTTACCAGTTCAAAAGTATTTGTGTTTCAGACACCTGGTACCAAGTCATTTTTCCTGTAGGAAATAGAATATAGATAGTCTAAGAAATTCTTAGTAGTGTATTACATTATTGTGTGCAGGTTTTTAAAAAAATTTATACTCTTCAAGGAATGCTTACTATGTTGTGAAGATTATGTTAATTTCTCTTAATTCTATGTTCTTAGTAAGTTATTTAATTGAGCTACCTCCAAATATAGCTCATAGCCAATATGAAAAGTTAAGAGTTTGTATATATAGACCTTATTAGCTTTAAGAGAATATTGGAAACTAGATTCATTTTAAATGATTGTAGGAGAGTGTAATGTTAAGATAACTTTAACATTTCAAGCAAATGAGTAAACGAAACCCAGATTTAACTTGTCTTATTAACACAGAATGATCAAAGAATATTTTTATTTCACTAAATTTGTAAATTCTTCAGTTTCAGTAGAGTCTTGCTACCACCAAAGCGGCCCCTTAACTATGTCTAAGCTAATTGTATCTGTTCCCCACAGATACCATTCTATCTGTCTAGGTTTTCATTTTTGGATTTTATTTCTACAGACTAAACCTTTGAGTGGTACAAGGAGATGTTATTGGCATGCCTGTAAGGTCTCAAGCGCATATTAGCTGGGTCCTGTACCCCCATTTCCCAGGTGAGAAGGTCTGAGGTTTAGAGGGAAAAATGATTCATGTAAAGTCAGATGACTGAGAGAAACAAGTGCTGAAGAGAATGGAACAACAGGACGCCTCACACACCAACAGCGGGAATTCACATCATTCTGTTTGGGAAGCTATTAGATTGTTCCTACTAAGGTTGAACACATACACCTCCTTTGGCTCAGAAATCTCACTTTTTGATAAATTGCCTCCATAAGGGAATACAGATGTTCGCCAGGAGTTCTGCAGTACTCACAGGAACACTTTTTGTAATGGCCTGACCTTGGGAACTACCCAAATGGTCCTCAACAGAAGAATGATGCATTTAGTGGAAGACCTTTCTCCTGCTCCTGTGTGGCATTCTCGTAAGGTGTTTCTTTAAGCTATTAGTGTGATTAGGATATGGGAAATGATACTTTAAGGAAACTAATAATTTGTCACTTTTCACGTTTCCACAGCCTTTTGTTTTCAAGGTGGCTGGCCCTTACATGTAATTGCTTTTTTACTGTCATTGTCTATTCATGAGTACCACCCAAGAATACCTGAATTTAGAAGTTTCCAAACAAGTGCATAGTTATAATTGACTATCCAGGAAAATGCATCCTAATTAGTATGTTTCCTTAGGCAAGAGTGTTAGTTATAAATAAAATAGTGCAATTTCCTAGATATGCAGATTAATTTTAGCCATGGACTGCACTAATGTGCAGAACTATTTAAGAAGATGTGTACAGATTCTGAGTATTTTAACTGCCATTAAATGTAAATTTTGTTATTAGACAAAATATTCATGAAATTTTCATTTAAGAGAACAGCCCAATTCTGGTTGTTATGAAAGGCAGCCGAATCACAGTGCCTCTCTAGAGGATGTAAGTGGTTTCTTTTAGACTACTTAAAAAATTGAATTTCTAAAGTGTAGTCCTTAAAAGAAGTCTTGCATTGAGTTTAGGATTATTGTTTATGTGTCATCATACCATCACATTCACTTGAGTTTTCATCATTCACTTCCTGTTGCTTTTCAGCAGATTTCATATTGTTTCACTTAAAAGGAGACATTTTTGCTTTTGTGTACCACTTACAGGTAACTTTAAACCCAAACTGCATAGAGTTTTAAACAGGCTATTTTAGTGGATTCCAGTTTAAATAGCACCCCGCTTGTTCAAAATAGTAGACTGTGGGCAGTTGGTGACGTGGCAGTTATTTGCTAAACCCGGATTACAGTAGACTACTTTCCTGTTTGTTTTTGGGCTGCCTGACTTATTTTGTGAAAAGACTGAAAATTTCTTACCTCTTCTTCCTCCTCTTCTTCTGAACTACCACCATTTCCATTTTCTTCTGAAGAGTCACTGTTGCTCTAAATAAATTATATATATAATATTATTTTATATGTGTGTGTACATACATAGTCACCATCAACTAAAGTTTCCTGCTATTTGAAATACTGTAAAATAAAAATACTTACCGAAACTGATTATCACCATCAGTTTGAATGTTTTATGTACTTAGGATAGCCTCATGTTTGTCTGAGGAACGTGTTTGGTGTTTATGAAATGGGGAGCAGCCCACTTTAAACCCCACAACATTGACAATATGTTGAGACACGTTGTATGTAAAAACTAGAGTAAAAACTAGAGTAAATCATGGGATTTTTTTCAAATATGAAAAAATGAAGGAGTCTTCAGAAAAGCTCAAATTGTGATTTTTTTTTCCCAACCAGTATCAATCTAAAGCATCGATTGCATTGCTTCAGTTCCTTTATAAAACATAAATGAAATGATAATTCAGCTCATTATCAAATATGAATTGTTTCATTTAAATAATGATCATTATTCATCTAAATAATGATTCGTTGAAATAATGATCTCTGGGTAAATGTAAATCATAATTCTATAAAAGATAAAGTTGCATCTGTAATAGCTTTCCATCTAATTAAAACTTAAAAAAATAAGATTCCTTTATATATGTGAGGTAAGTGTATAAGAGGAAAATGTACTCATTCAGGAGATTCACAGTATGAAATGAAAAAAAGGTAAAACAAGGAATCTGTAGGTAGAAATGTAATTATAAGTTAATGAGTTTTGCATTTTTTTCAGCAGGGATCCAACCTAGGGACTCGTGAACACCAGGCCACGGCTGTCTACCACTGAGCCACATTCCCGGCCCAAGTTTACTACTTTTTAAAAAGGAAATGTAAATCTAAATACCCGTTGGCAGCCTTCAGGGCAACCCAAACTGAATTTGCAATTTTCCAGTGTTTTCTGAAGCCACCACTAAGGGTACCAGGCATTAGATGAGGACTCAGCTTCAGATTCTTTCATTTTCTGCCTGGCACAGTTTAGCTTTGGCTCGGGATGGCTCCACCATGGTCCCTTGTGGAGGAAATACAGCCGAAGAAGACCTAAGCTCTCCGTTAGGAGTCAGACAGGAGAAACATTCATGCCTCCTCCTTCCAGGGCTGTCCCTGCTGTGTCGTCCACCCCGGGAAAGGGCGCACTCATCCCTCCAGCCAAGAATAAATTCAGGTGGACAGAGAATAATCAGGTCCCCCTTCCACGCCAGGACCTTAACAACCCAGGGCAGGCATGAAGCAGATCGTTGTATTTAAACTGCTTCCACTTGTTAGCTAAATTAAATAGAGGGCAGAGTAGGTACACAGCCAAAGCTGTTTTTCCTCAGCGAGCGTGTCTAGCCCTTCTCCATCCCTCCTCCCCTTGGCTTTCCCCTCAGCTGAACCACACCACTCTTCAGTCTGGGAGAATGGCTTAAATGCTGTGTTCAGTGACTTGAAACACTGGCATTTCCCTTTTCTCCCTTCCTTTCATTTGGGCCCTGGTGCCAGTTGGGCCCTTGATCCTCTGATTCCTCCTAGGGGACAGGTAAGCTATCGTGACTACAACATATGACATATTTTGGAAAGGCTGGTATTTCAGAAATGATTGTATATTAACAGAATTGTGCCTGAATAATACATGAATTTCAAAGCCAGAGCCACTTAATGCATTTGAGGGTGACAATTTTAGGCACTAAGGATCTAATTTAATATATCAAACTTTGTTAAGTAGGTCATAAATACTGGGTTGACAGCTGGATCAGGAGAGATGCTTTTTATTTTCAAGCAACTGTCTTACAAATTACACATTTAGTTGGGACAGACCTATTACTTATAATCTGTGAAAATTTTGTATATTAAGGTTTATGGCTTTTGGATCTGTCAATAATGAAAATTTAACTTCTCCCAACATCGTTTTACTATGAACATTTTAGTTGGACCATGCATACATATCCATAAAATATCTAGGTGAGAATCTAGATATGTGTGTCTAAGTGACAGATACTGCAGAGAAGTTGAGGAGCTAGTGAGAAACTTGAGTTTACTATCTTTTTTTTTTTTTTTTTTTTTTTAGTTTAAAAAAGGGAACACAGTTCCAAATGAGCAGTTTATTTCTGGGCCTGAGGTGAACCAAGAAATGGAAGACAATTCTGAAAACCCGCAACTCTTGTATCATTTATGCTCATATTTCTGTGCCCACACAAACTCCCCATAATTATGATGGTGCTAGAAATACTTTAAAATGGCCTTTTCCCTACCATTGTATGAGTTAGCGAGCCCAGTCTGACACATGGCAAGATGCAGTGCCAAGCCACTGTGTTGATGCAGCGATTTGAGCATCTTAGCTGCCTTTAGGGCCCCAGGAGTCCTGGGCCCAATGGTGCAAAACTGGTGCTTGGAATCTAACTGGACGGTAATAAAGTGGTGGCATCTGGTTTGTTGTGTACCACACCCCCCAGTTTTCAAAGGCCCTCTTCAGAGGTAGCCTAGCAAAAATGGAAACTCTTATTTTTAGTACTACTATTTTCCTTTTCGTTTACAAATTTTAGGAATGTTTTGGTTTTCTCAGAGGCTGCTTAGTACACTTTGTGAATTTCTCTCTTTCCTCTGCAGTTCTTGAGTCATATGTTTCTTACAGCTCTGCTGCAGTGTGTGACATACAGCTCTCGTCACCTGTACAGGCTAAGATGGGTTTTTTAAGGTATGGTTTTTCCTTGTACCTATTAGAGAACTGAATTATCAGATGAACCAGCTGTGTGACACTATTGACCCAACTGTCGTGTGACAATGAACTTTTGCAGGCTTAAAGGTGAACGCCTGGGAAACAATTTGCTTTTGTCAGTGAGTTAACTAAAACACGCGAACTCAGTGTGTCAAGCTTTTGGTTTTGCTGTGTCATCCTGGATGGGGCCTAAATGACTTATGTGTATATATCTCTGCTTGATAAAACACTTAGAAACTTACTTTGCTATGTGAAAAAACATCTTCCTGCTAGTGAGCAGTCTTTCTGGGTGAGTTCATTAGGAGTTGAATTTAAGTGCTTTGATATTAAATTTGATCCCTTTAAGTAGTTACAGGGGAAAAGGAACATTAATTTTTATACTCACCGGGACTGCGAATCGTTTTAGAGGAGGGTAAAAGTAGCCATGCTTATAAAGATAATATCGTGGCCTGTACTTAAAGACCTGCACAAACAAAATAAATGTTACATTCACGTTTGAGCCTCAATAAATCCAAAGCAAGTCTAGGTCAAGGGAGAATGGTATAGTGAGTTACCCCATTTTCTTCAGAATCTTCTAACTTGACTCTTCTATACAAATTTTTCGTCTGTTTAAAAGAAAATTTAATTGTTACATATACCCTCTTTGACACAAAAATACTGTCTTGGAAAATAACTGGCAGGTTATGATAAAGGACTCACTGAGAATGCACCCGCCATCGCCAAGATGCTGAGCAGAATTAATGCAGTCTTCATTTTGGTGATGATTTCTGAAATTGGTGAAGCAGGAAAGTTAATAAAGAGTGAAACTGAGTGCCTGGGTTTTTTTGCTCATATCTAAAGACGAAGTATTTAATTTGCTGCCGCTTCTGCCTAAATAACATTTGGGCTGATTAGAACCAAGTTTCTTGGCTGGGGTTGTAGTCCAGCGGTAGAGCGCTTGCCTAGCACGGATGATGCCCTGGATTCACTTTCCAGCACAAAATCAAAACAACACACACACACACAACCATTTTCTACATTTGTTTTCAAATTATAGCTCTCACTTGAGTTGTAGAAGGCTGACTTTACCCATCTGAGTTCTGCGGAGTTTCGCATTTGCTTTTAGCTTGTGTGGCTGTGACTTGTCAGTGAAAAGCCTTTTCCTCCTGCTGGGAGCTCAGAAGCCTCACAGCGCCCACACTGGGTGAGGAGCCTCTTAGCACTGCCGACATGGCAGGTCACCTTCTTGGACTGAACCGAGGGTGTGGTTAGGAATGCTGTTTGTTGGTCATTAAAAATTCAGCAAAACCCGAGTAGCCGTGTTTGAGTGACTGCTCCTGTGTGATGATCTACAAGCAGCTACACCTTCTATGCCCGGGATCTGCAATAAAAGTTCATTTGTGAAACAGGAGGTAGGATCGTTTTTCTGTGACTATCGTGGAATGCATCTTCTCTGTGTGTGTGCATGTGCATGCGTGTGTATGCGTGTGTGTGTGTGTGTGTGCCCATATATGTGCAGGAGCAAGGGATGACATATGAAGTACCATTCTCAGGTCTTTTAACTCCCAATAGCCATGCTTAAGGATGGTTCCATGAGAAAAGTTCCTCAGAGGCTCCTCTTGGGAAGGCAGGGGTGACTTCCCTCAGATCAGACTGGTCTCTACCTCCATTTAGGTGTTTTATCTGCTGGTGGGAGACTCTAATAGGGTGGACCAAAGATTCCCTAGGCTACCAGCCAGGGGTGGAGGCTGCAACCCTATGGCACGGCTGATGTGATTCCCAAGTGGGAACAGTTTCTAACTTCCCCGGGCTTGGCAGCCACGGAAAGAACATCGCTCCCTTGCAGGTTCCTCATGAGCAGGAGGGCAGAGTGAAAACAGACCCTATTTTAATTTTATTAAAAAATAAATCAAGCTTAAAATTAATTCTGTTAATTAAAAATTCTCTCATCTGGAGGTTAAACAACCTTAGCGGAAGGCCTACTAACATCTGTTCACCTGCATTTAGACACTTACAACTGACAGAGCTGTCTCGTACCTCGTGACAGTTCGGCAATATTTTGACAGCGATGGGTAGTGATGATGGCAATTTCCCCATAAACACACTTCAAAAAATCAGTATCTAAAATGTGCAAAGCCCATGCCATACATGGTACGCTGCAGGCAGATTTGGGATTCTGTCCTCATCACTCAAGATCCGTGGCATCCATACAGAGCGTCTGATCCTGACTAACACACACGGGGCGAAGCAGGGGGCCTGGCTCCCGCGTCACACTCCATCCTTTGGCTGTTGGTACTGCACACTTCCCCACGGCCCTCTCCACCGCCTGACAGAGAAGCTCACAGGCGTGGTGGGGCTTTGAGTCACGCTTTGATCTTTGCAGCCCATAGTGGAGCCCGACAGCAAACACAAAGATCACTGCTATGCAGCACCATGAAGATGCCGCGGAGATTTACAGTATTTTACAAAACTGAAATCTTAAACACACAGAACCGTGGAAAGGGCTAATGATTATGTAAATTTCCCATGAAAGTCAGAAAATAACCAGATGGAAACATGGCAGGGGTAATATTTTTAAAAGAACCAAGTAGAGAAATTGCCTGCTCCATAAATCTCATTTTATTTACTTTGTGATTCGTCAAAAAGTAAGCACCTCTGCAGTGACCACTGCTAACTCAGACATGCTTGAAGGATTATTTTGAGGATCTGATTGCAAGTTTTTATTGGGAAGCATATGATAAGCTGCCCAAAATAACTTATTTCTTCAATACTATATATTTTCCATAATGATTTTTGAATCATAGGGTGTTAATACTATGAAACTTTATGTACAATATCTTACATATATCTGACGTACAGGCTGCAAATAATTTATGAAGAAATGCACATGGAGCCAGGCAAATTTCTAAATACAAAATAACATTTCAGTCAGTTTCTCTTGAGTGCATCACAATGAGAAAACAGCATTCTGTCATGAGCAGAAATAGACAATAAGAAGCATCCTTTTTGAGTTTGTGTTCATAATTTCAAGAGCTTATTTGCATACTTAGGTGAATAAGCTAAGCCTTTTGAAAAGAATCTAAAATTGGAGGGGGTAGTGTATTAAGGTAAGCAAATGATAAATCACACAGCTATTCTACACATCGCAGTGAGATTCACATTTAAATAAAAACTCAAAGCTGAGACAGAGACGTGCGTGTGGCGTGCCTGTCCTACGGTCTGCAGCTGCAGAGTGTCTTACCCTCTGGCAGTCCCAGGGCGAGCAGTCAGGCCGAGCAGTGAGGGACACAGATTGAGTGCTTCCTCCGCCCTCTCACTCATTCACTTGCCCCTGCCCGCTATTAAACCTTTCTTTGCCGTCCAGCAGCCAATCACTGTCATGGCCAAGGTGATGTCAGAGTGTGGGTTCTCACCAGAACACCCCCAACTTCAACACTTTTTCAAGACACAGGCTCAGTTGAATAAACATGAACCGCAGTTCCACTTCCAAGAGGGTTGTGTTGTGGAATTTAATTGAGGGTTTAGATGAAGATGAATAGTTTGAATTCCAAATATATATAGTAATATACTGGATTTGAATTAAAATAAATAGCAAAAGATTTAACCATTTAAAAATTTCATAGTTACACAAGTTTTCACGATGTTGAAAGAAAGGAAAACTTACTATCATCAGATACAACCCACAATCAGTAAAAGAAGAAAAAAAGAAGCTAAACAATAAAGGGAAGGAGTTCAACAATAAGTATTTTACTATCAATTATTTTGTTTTTCTTGCTGAAATATGCTTCAGTGACTCAAGTTAAAATTGATGTGATTAAGTTAATCAGACTTTATGAGATATACTGGCTAAAATGTGAGCCTGACTTGAAAGTCTTTTGAGGATTCAGCTACTAACAAGTAGATTGGTTTTCTAAAATAATTTTTTTAAGATCTTGCAATTATGTGGCCCCTTTCTGATATGCAAGTGAGGTCACTTTATCTATTTTGGGGGTTTTTGTATAGCTCTTGCTTTTTATTTGCATGCATAATTTTTCTGTGAGTGTAGAAAAATTATTAAAACTGGCAATAGTAAACTATTGTTACTGAAACTATTCATGAAAAACAATCCTAATAAAAGGATTTGCAGATGAAAGTATTAATTTTTTAATTTGCAAAGGGAAATCTAGCTGGTACGTAATTTGCATATTTTTCTTGTCCTGTCACTTTATTCTTCCTCTGATTGTAAGGTCTACTTCATAACAGTTAGAGAAACGGAACTTAATAAACAGTGTGTCAATCACCCGTAATAGACTTTAGATGACTTTTCCAAAAAAATGTGTTTTATCAAAGTTGTTTAAAAAATGGAAATATAAAATATATGTTGGATGGGCTCTTTTAAGTCAATTTATCCCCATAAATTTAGTTCAAGTTACTTTTCTTGAATTACAGAGTAGATGGCGTTATAGGATAGCGTTAAGAAGAAAGAAGAAACAAAAACACATTTTAAAGAAGACTTGGTTCTTGCCTTTAAGACTTCCATAGCTTTGTAGGAAAGAAACCACATAGATGTAGGGTACAACAACCAAGATATCTACAATATTCAGAAGTGCTGTAAAATACAGAGCTTCAGCTGAGACAAAAAAGCCACAGAGCAGAATCTTCACAGAGAGTAGAGATCGTCTGGGTTACTAAGAGGAAAGAGGCTGTCAAGAAGGAAGAAGAAGCAGTTTTAGGAAAAGACTCAAAGGATATGAAAATGTATGGAACCGCTTACATTGGTGTCTTACACTGTGGCTCACACGTTAGTTCTCCACTTACACTGTTTCACTCATTACACACACACAGAAAAAGAAAACAAATCTGCAATTACTCCATTATACAGGTGAGATAAGTGAGACATGGTAATTGTAAGTGTGTCCTGGGTTGTACAGCTAATAAATGGACTAATCAAAAAATCAAAGTCAAGTCTAATTCTAACACACACTCACCTCCTGGTACATTGAGAAAACTTTAAGAATTCAGTAAAGTGGAATACAGACGGCAAAGGCAGTGAAAAATGAGAGACCTGCAGGTCCCACAAAGGACCAGGGACCCTGTCATCGAAATTGAGAAAACAGAAAGCTTAAAGCAGAAAAATAACACTCAGACTTGCAATTTGGGAAAATTATTTGCTGATAACACGGAAGCTGAGTGAGGAAAGCAAGATCGTTTTGGAGGAAGAGAACTTGAAAAAGCTATCCTAGTGGTTCAAGGTCGCCATGACAAATTCTGAATTCTGGCAGTCCTAGTGGGCATGCAGGGGAGGAAACATGAGCAAGATACTCTCAGAAATCAAAAGTAATAGTGGATTTCCAGCGCAGGCCATTGTGCGAGTTACACACTGTATCACAGAGCACCCACTGGTTTGCAGTCATTTGGCAAGCATTTGTTGACAATGACGTAATGATATAATGAAAGGGGCAGAGGCTGAGGATCAAAAGATGGAGGTTTATTCTTGACTTTCCCACTAACTTAATTTTCTTTACTACTTTGAGGTTTTGCTTTAACTAATCTTTTAATCCCTGAGGATGTTTACACCAACATAAAATTCCAAAAAGACCAGTGCTGTGTGTCCCCCTGCACCCACAAAGCCTGCTGGCCAGGTACCTGAACTCGAGTAATCAGGTGTCTCTTTCTACCAGGCTAAAGGAAAGACGGGTACAGAAGAACATATAAAGTGACTCCATCAGGATGCAACCAGCAAAATCCATAATGGAGGAAACTTTATTAGATACATTACCTGGTTTCTTCACTAAAGTAGAAGAAAGAATAAAACAGAAAGAGAAATTACACATTTACATAGACTTCAGAGATGTATATAAAGAAAGTAAGAAGCAACTAAAGACATGTAGTAATTACAGTTCATTTTTTAATTTGTGATGATATTTTTGTTATTGTAAAAAATTTATTTTCTTTTGGAGAGTAAATAGTTATCTGTGGTAGGCATAATAATAAGTTTGATCATAAACTGATAATAGTTGAGCTCATGATATTTGTTGAATTAATCAGGGTGTATATATAGTACGTTGCTCTACTTTTATATACCTTCAAACAATCTATAAACAGGTTTTTTTTAAGGAAGTGATTAAACAAGGAGATCTCTACAGCCCTTTCAATTTCTAGTATTCTGTGATTCTATATTTCCAATACCTTATTAAGCCTCAGACACTTCCCAGTAAACTTCTAGGTACTAAATTGATTTGATTTATTCCAGTTTTTTCCTCGGCACATTCTGTCTAAAGAATAGTGCTAGAGAAAACTAAAATCTGAGATCCTAACTTTCCTTTTTTCCATAATTGGCGTTTCCCAGCAGCACCATTACCATGCTCATCATCTGTCTCACTGTTCTCCTCTGTTTGGCATTGGTATGAATTGATTCTTTTTGCTGGTGTATGAACTTACGTTTGTGTCATTGGTCCGCAGTGGTGAACTCCCCTGTGAGATGGGTCATTTGTGGAAAACACCTCGCTCACCATGGGGCACCTTATTTTTAACTTGAGCATGTCAGTATCACTGCCTCTGTTTCTTTGCACTCCAACCTTCCCCTTTCTTTCTTCTCACTTTTGTGTTTGGTCAAGTCTTCATGACTGCTTTCCAGGATATAGTAGTGACAATCTAATCCCAAACACTTGGCTTATTTCCTATCCCCATTCATTCTATGACAGAATTTGGAACCAAATATCAGCATGCAGTCTTGGTATTCGTGCCTATTTTTATTTATTTTCTTTTACTATAATAAGAACACTTAGTGTGAGATCTACCTTCACAAGTCCCACAAAATATTGTTAATTGTATGTGTACTGCTATGCAGTCAATCTCTAGCACATACTCATTTTGTATGGTTGAAACTTCGTATGTTTATTGGGGACCTTCTATTTCTCCCTCCTCCTGGCCCCTCTTGACCACCATTGCACTCTAATTACCAAGTTTAACTATTTCTGAAATTTTCTGTTAGTGGAATCATGCAGTATTTATTCTTCTGTAACTGGCTTGTTTCATTTAGCACAATGTCCTCCCCATTGGCAGAATTTCCTTTTTTTTAAAAGGTAGAATGATATTCCATTGTATATGTATGTCACATTTTCTTTATTCATTGATCAATAAACAGACATTTAGTTTATTTCCACATGTGGCTCCTGTGAATGGTATTTTCCCAATGGCAGCAACATTTTACTGTACCATCAACACAGTAAAGGGTCCAATTTCTACACATCCTCACCAACCCTTGTTTGCTTTCATTCATTTTCTGGCAGATGTGAGGTGCTATCTTGTCATTTTGATTTACATTTTCCTGATAATTTTCATATACCTACCTGTGCCTTTAACGCATTCCTTAATTGAATTGTTAGTTTTGATTGCTTGCTTGCTTGGCTTTTTTGCTATCAATTTGTAGGAGTTCCTTCAATATTTTGGAAAATAATTCCTTATGGGATATATGGTTTGCAATTATTTTCTCCCGCTCCATAAGGTGTCTTCTTGCTAGTTTTTGACTTGGACCAAATGCTCGAGAAATAAGAATCTCTCGTTCCTAGCTTCCTTTCAAATCTCATTTATTCCTCTCGCAGGCTAGAATAGATTTAAAGATGCTTTGCATGAGATTTAGGGGTATCCAAGGCTCAAAAGGTTAATATATTCTTTGAAACAGTTTTCATGTAAAGTTTTACAACTCTTATTTAAAAGCTTGAATGTTCTAGAATAAATGATAAATATTTCCCTTTCATCATGAAAATGCTAAAACCTCAACAGTGCCAGTATTGTTTACTTATAAAGTCCCTCCTGTTTCTCTCACAACTTCCGCATCCTGCTCATTCTCTCTGAAACCAAAAAGTAGGTGAGTACTGAGACCCGCCTGACCTGTGCAATACCACTCACCGTTCCTTTGCCATCTCCCTCCATGAGCTTCCATACACCAACGCTTGACTCTTTCCCAGGCAGTCTGAGGTCTTATGACCCTTTTCTCTGCTTTCCCACATGCGTTCTACCCTCTACTCAGGCTCCCTTATCCAACCTTTACCTAACTTTTCCATCAATAAGTTTCTGGATCTAGGACTTTATATGGTCAACCAGTGGCCATTGTTCATTCAGCTGTTGGGAGCCTGAGTGGAGGGGAACAGTAATGACCAAATTTATAATGCGTCCAAATCTTTGGCCCCTTTTTCCTGCAAGGCTTCCTTGTTCATGCGAAGGGCACATAATGCTTTCCTTAGCTGACCCAGTTTCCAGCAGAACACTCATGTATTCCATTCACCTGAAATAACAAACACCAAACTTGAACCTGACAGGAAGTCTTACGGAAGACCATTGTGTTCTCGTACTTATCCTACTGCATCCGGGTACTGTAGTTGTGGTGATGACTGTGTGTGTTCATGTCATCTGTTTTTTATTGTAATAGTCTGAAGACAAAGACTGTCTTTATTTAAACTGCTTCATGTGGAGTCAGGGAAACCACATCTATAACTATTTACACGAGGCTGGACGTTGTCATAGAACTGGACTTAAGTGAACATTACTGAGATGTGTCAATTGGTTTTCGCTGTTTGTACAAAATTTATATAGTTTGCAAATGACAGATTCAAGGGTAGAGTCTTTGCAAGCTGTTTTCCTTGATTTGGTTCCTGTGTCCAAGGGAAAACCCCTAAATGTATTTCTTTCCTTCTAACACTATTATTGCAATGAAGTACAAGTGAATGAAGGTTGACTAGTTGGATCTATTTATGGCTTTTCTAGATACTCTTCTTTCTATACCTTACCAGCAATTTCTCTCTGTTGACTTTCACTGGCACTTAATTTTCAAGGGTATTCCATGAAAGAAAGAAACAAAAGCCCTCTCTGATCCATGCACAGTCCTACCTGGCTACTCACAGACACTTCCTCTTCACGGTCAAATTTTTTGAGAGCTGCCAACATCCGATGTCTCAGTGTCTTCACATCTTTTCCCGTCGCAAGCTACTGCAGAATGGGTTTTTCCTCCCCAGACTTTAGAAATGGGACTCATACAGATTAGCAGTGAGTTATTTTTTTGCTTAACCAATGAATTCTGGGTTGTAAACTGGGGTGGGCCCTTTTTAGATATTTTTTCACACAGTTTCCACTATTTCTTATTCTTTCCAAGTTTTGCCTTTCTGCCACACCATGGTGCTGTCCATGCAGCCTTCCCTCCCTCCCTCCCTCCTCCTTCCCTCCTTCCTCCCTCCCTCCTCCTTCCCTCCTTCCTTCTTCCCTCCCTACTGCTCTCCTCTGTGACTCTCCTTCACTTGTGCTTTAGACATTTGCATTTGCAGTTATCTGTGCCTGTCCACGTCTTCTCTCCATGCTTCAGTCTGTCTGATGATCCCTTTCATCCTCATGGCGTCCAGTGCATGTCTGATTTTACGCACAGATCTCCCTCATTCCTACTGGGGCCATGTATTAGACTTACAATGGAAATCCCCACTTCAAAGTCGCAACATTATCTTACTTTACCAACTGTCTTTCCGTCTGTATCTTTGTCCTGTTGTTCAAGTTAGAAATCGAGATGTCATCCTTGTCATCACTTCCCTAGACTTCATACCCCTCCATCGCTACACAGGCTGTCAGTTCTACACCCCATAAGTCCCGCTTCTGTCCACCCCATGAGGCCTGGTGTCTAACCAGAGGCACCGCCGCCTCAAGAGTCTTCTGCTTAAAACTGTCCATGACTCTAGCACCCTCAAGATAAAATTTGAACTTCTCAAGAGTGGCATGGAAAACCCTGTGTGATCTGCTCCTATCTGGCCCTCTAGCCTCACGCTTCTCCTTCACACCCAGCTCAGCCATTCAGAAACATTTCATTACCCGAGCCCCACGTCTTTCACCTGGGTCTCCGCATGTACTACTCTGTGTCTAAGTCGTCCCTGAGTCTCATCCTACAGGAAGCCTTCCCTGACTCCCCCCTGGGCTGGGCTTGGCTGTGTATCTCTTCTACATATTTCCATGGCACAATGGAATCGAATCTTCTCTTCTAGGACTGGTTGCACATCTCTCATGGTTGCTAGACAGATTGTGAGGCAGGAAGAAGGTCTTATTTACTATTACATCTCCAGCCACCCAGCACAGAGCCTGACATAGGGCGTATCCCAACTAACGTGAGTGAATAGACCATCGTCACAGTACTTTGCAGTATTTTTAAAATTCTCATTCTGCTAAACTTCCCTAGTTCTGGAAGGTGAAAGTCTGAAATCAAAATAGCGGTTAACCGGGAGGTTAGTGGGTGATCTCTTTCTGATTTGCAGATGACTGGTTTTTCTTGTATTTTCACATCTGAACATGCTGAGGTCAAACCTCTCACAAATTTTTGAAATCTTTTATACTGAACAATTTAATAGTTTAACCTAACCCTTTGGAATATTTTGAGTTGTTAAAAAGATTAATCTTAAGCACTGAAAAATGTATATTCTTTAAATTTTCTTCATTCCAGTTAAGTAAGGAACATTTTTTTTTATACAGGGTCTTCCTGTGTGGTTCATGCTGGCCTTGAACTCACTATATAACTATGGAGGCCTCAAGCTACCAGCAATCCTCCTGCCTCAGCCTCCTGTGTGCTGGGATTACAGGCATGCACCACCACACCCAGAAACCACGGAACTTCTGTGGTAATTTTCTTAATGAAAAAAAATGGATACTTCCATTTATTCAGGGACGTGGACTAGTAGTAAATAGAAATTTATTAGTACGTCTAAACATACCAATTGCTTATAGCAATTATTAAAGAGTCCTTTTCCATTCTATACCAGCCACAGTTAAGGAAAACAAGCAAATAAAAATACTTTTTACATATGATAGCTTGAAGGATAATTTTGATACACTGTTTATGTTACAATTGTTTTGATTTCTGCATTTTCGGTGAGAAATTATCAAAGAGAAAAATTTATAGACTTATTTGTTTAAAGGTTTTCCACTACCACTACTCCTATTCAATATAGTTCTGGAAATATTAACCAGGGCAATCAGACAAGAGAGAAAATAAAAGGAATAAAGATAGGAAGAGAAGTTAAATTATCACTATTTGCAGATGACATGATAGTTTATATAGAAGACCCAAAAAACTGCATTAAAAGACTACTAGAGGTAATAAACAAATTCAGCAGTGTAGCTGGCTACAAAGTCAACGTGCAAAAATCAATAGCATTCCTGTACAAAAACAAGAAACTCACTGAGAGAGAAATTATGGAAATATTGCCTTTCACAATAGCATCTAAAAAAATGAAATACCTAGGAACCAACCTAATCAAGAATGTAAAAGATCTATATGCTGAAAATTATACTACTCTAAAAAGGGGGATTGAAGAGGATATTAGAAAATGGAAGGATATTACTTGCTCTTGGTTAGGAAGAACCAACATTGTGAAAATGGCCATATCCCAAAACTGTTATACAGATTTAATGCAATCCCAATCAAAATACCATCAACATAGATTACAGATCTAGAGAAACCACTCCTAAAATTCATTTGGAAACAGAAGAAACCTAGAATAGCAAAGGCAATTCTGGACAACAAAGGCAAGACAGGAGGCATCTCAATTCTGAACTTGAAACTATACTACAAAGGTACAGTGATAAAATCAGCATGGTACTGGCAAAGAAATAGACCTGAGGATCAATGGAACGGATTAGAAGATGCAGATACAACTACAAATACACTCAGCTGCTTGATATTTGACAAAGGGGCTAAACATGTTCACTGGAAGAAAGATAGCCTCTTTAATAAATGGTGTTGGAAAAACTGGCTTTCCACATGCCAAAGATTAAAACTGGACCCATGCCTATCATCATGCACAAAACTAAAGTCTAAATGGATCACAGACCTAAATATTAAAATAGAAACACTAAATCTACTGGAAGACAAGGTAGGTAGAAGTCTTAAAGACATAGAGGTAGGCAGAGAATTCATGAATAAAACACAAACTACACTGGAAACACTTCAAAGGATCAACAACTGGGATCACATCTTATTAAAAAGTTTTTGCACTTCAAAAGAAATCACCACCAGAGTGAAAAGAAAACCCACAGAATGGGAAAGAATTTTAACCAGCAATCCCACAGACAAAGGACTTCTATCCAGAAAATATAAAGAACTGAAAAACATCAAGTCGCTCAAATTCAAAGACCCTTTCCAAAAATGGGCATCTGAGATGAACGCACAGCTCTCAGATAAAGATACACAAATGGCAAATAAATACATGAAGAAATGTTCACCATCATTGGTCATTCGAGAAATGCAAATTAAAACAACATTGAGATGTCATCTCACTCTGGAAAGACTAGCTACCATCAAGAAATCAACTGATAACAAATGTTGGCGACGCTGCGGTGAAAAAGGAACACTGCTCCACTGTTGGTGGGAGTGTAGACAGGTGCAGCCACTATGGAAATCAGTATGGAGAATTCTCAGAAGACTAGGATTGGAAGTTCCATTTAATCCAGCTATTCCCCTCTTGGGTATTTTCCCAGAAAAACTGTAAAGTTCATGTCACAGTGACATATGTGCACCCATGTTTATAGCAGCACAATTTGTAATAGCTAAATCTTGGAAATAATCAAAATGCCCCTCAATCACAGAGTGGATGAAAAAGATGTGATATTTTTATACAATGGAATATTACTCAACTATAAAAAAGGATGATCTGGAGGCCTTTATAGGCAAATGGAGGCAACTTGAGACTATTCATAAGTGAAATAAATAAGAATCATATTTATAAATATCACATGGTGTCTCTAGTTTAAAAAGTAATAAGAAATGTAGGAGTAATAAAACCCAAAATATATAATTGCTCCTGTAAAAAAAGAGAGGAAAAGAAAGTGCTCTAAAGGATATAACTACATGTATGCTTAAGTGTGTAGGACTGGTAACCATATTACTAAGTTTTTGTTGGATTGTTGAACAGAACTGTTAACAGTCTCACTGTTTGAATGTCCACTTTTTATGCTGTAATTTTGTAACTTGAACAATTATTTCTAAGGGGACAATATGTAATTTATCAACTAGTAATTCTTAGTGGTTTTTTTTGAAATTCTGTATTATTTCTACCTTTTTTTCTGTTTTTCTCTTTAAATAATTTTTTAAAAAAAGAATTATTTGTTTATTGGTTGTTTTGTGACTAAGCTGAATATTTCATAAGTATTCACTTTGTTTTGTTAAAATAACTACTGTTTTATCATATCAGTACATTCTTTGGTGAAGTCCTGAAAAATCCATTCTCAGAAATCATCATTTTAGGTATTCCACAATTGATAAATATAGTCTTTTAGTTACTGACTGGGTTATATTTTTGGTGTTACTTGATGTCCCACTGCCTCGGACCTTCTGCAACTCTCCACAATAATTACAGTTTGTGATTCCACAACAAACAAATCGCTGCCAGCCTTTACTTACGGTCTCGTAATTTTATACTGTATGGCTCATTCTATTGCATCAACTGTAGAGGTTACAGCAGTCATTGGGTGTTTGAAGCCAGCTGCTCACTTACTGGACAATATTAGAAAGTCTATCATGTTTTCACTTGAGTGTATCCATGGTGGATTCTTAGGGATACCACTAATCTAGTGCATTCCAAATAATCTTTTCCCCTTTTGGAAGAATAATCTTTCTACTCAGGTCTCATTTTCTTGCAGGTCATTTTTCTCCTTTCTGTGGCTTTCATTCAGATCATCTGACCCCCCCAAATTTCTATTTTTAGGTATTTTCTTTCTATTTTCCAGTTATTTCTTTGCTGTCTTTTATTTGGATAGCTGAGTCTTGCCATCAAGGGCTGCACATAGGAAAGAACTTGTTAAATATTTGGCCCCTCACTGGATATCTGATCCTTTTTCACAGTTTCTGACCCTGGTCGTCAAGGATGAAGTTCCTACCACTCAGAGTTTGAGCAGGAGGATAAGCGTTGCCCTCCTCTTATTCCTATGTATACTTTAAATATTAAGATATCAGCTATTTAGATGAAAATTTCCAAACACTGGGAAAACACATTTTTTGGAGCCATTGTTAAGGCCAAGATCATTCTCTACTCTTTTATATATTCCAGCCACTGCCACGTTCAGAGGCAGAGGTTGAACGACATTCTCTTCTCAATTTTCAAAATTAAAAAAATTTTAAATGATTTATAATAAAGTTAGATGGAATAAAGTGATGATGAGTTAAATGATAGGCCAGACATAAAAATATCAGAAATAAAAGAAATCAGTTTAAGGAAGAAATTTTTAAATTTTATTTTAAAAAGGATAAAACTAAACAGAACAAAAACAGAACAAAGCAGATCAGAAGCAAACAATGTAAATGAGACAGATTTCAAAGCAAGACAACAGGAGATCTACAGTGGCTACCATAATGTCTCTTGCTTTCTTCTAAATAGTTGTCTATATCCTCACACACAATGAATTCATACAAAACAAAATAGGATAAAACTGATCAGAACAGAGTAATGAAGGCATTACGGGCCTTCAAAACCAGACAATAGGAAAATTAACAATGGCTGCCGTAATGTCTCTCGTTTCCTTCAAAATAGCTGTCATACCTTCACGTATGTCTGGGCGGCATTAACTTTTGTGACTCTGAACACCACTGCCATCAAAAATATCAAGATACCTATTTTCACCTGCTAACAGGCAAAGTCTCCTTCCTTTTAAGAAGAGTCTCTAAATTTGAAAAACGCATACTTCATTTTTAGATACCAATATGGTAAAATCCAGAAGTAGCAAGCACTTGATAGATACATAAATTTAATTTCAGAATTTCAAAATAGCCAAAACAGACCAATTCCGTATTCCACAGTTAAGGGAAAATAGCGGGTAAAATTATACAGCGGCAAGTGAAGAACTCATTAAAAGGTCAAGATTTTAACCTAATTCTACAAAGTTAGAAAGCATATGGAAAGTCTCAGTTTTCTTGAAATCTGATGAGGTGGCATCAGCAGATCACATCTTCCCTTGGTCTTGGTGGCTTTACCTCTAGGGTGGGGGTCAAGGGATTTGCCTACAATTTCAGGCTGATTCAAAACCAGAGCCAAGTCCTCCTTGTAATTATGCTTTCCTGTAATAGCTCAAAAGCTGAGCTCCACGCTCGAGTTCATACATTACTAAGGTAAACGCAGATGTTGCTTCTATGGGTGCTCCTGTGACGAACAGAAAAGCCGCAACCCAGGAGAGGCCAGAACTGGTCTTTGTGGTAGGAGGGGTGCTGGCCACCATGGGAGGGGAGATTCCTTTGGCTTTGGATGCTTTAAAGTGGGGACAGATATTATTTGTGACTAGAGGGGAACCTCACAAAACACTAGGTTAGTTGCGAATAATCAAACTAAAGGACTGCAAAGAAGGCCGCGGAGCGTAGTGAACGGGACATCAGAAGGTTCAGTACCAGGATCTAGCTCTGGGAAAACGCACAGGAGCACAGTGCTGTGGGCAGCTGGGCAAGAAGGTCGACACAAGGAGGGGCCAGGAAAAGATGGCTGGCAGAGAAACCAGGCGCCTTGCTGTGCTTACCCACGAGAAGGGCACAGGACAGCTCAACCTTTCAAAGCTCACCTGTGACACCAGTGAGGGAAAATTGCTTCACTCATTTCCTAAAATCAATTTCATATTTCAAGGCAGAAGAAGTCAGTTAACACATTCTACACACTTATTCCTGAAGAAAGATTCCAATTTTCTGAAACTTATTTTTGCTGAGAAATAACATGCTGTAGCTGTCTGTTGTTCTACTTTCCATTTTACTTACAAAGTTCTTGACATAACATTATTCACTTTAGAATAAATACAAAAGACATTTTGAACACTTAGGAGGTAATCTCTGACAATGAATAAATTCACTCTTTTTACAAACTGTATGACGAATAACCAGTTTTAATAATTACCTCGATCGTGATGTGCACCTTTATTCCGTAGATCTACTCAGCTGGTGAAGTCAGCCAGAAGCTGAGCAGGTAATTTGCTGTTCATTCATAAGCTATTATCACTCTTTGCATAATAATGAAGGAATGTGAAACTGATCCAGTTTTTACAACAAGGTTTCTGAACAATATAGCTGTTAGTAACATGCTTAAGAAAAATGTCATTTCCCTGGGTGAAGGGTGACGATAGTCTTTGACTCATGTACGGCAGTGAGTTCCATTCTCTAATGTTCTATATATGTTTAAAATGGCTGTTTTCTTGCCTTGTTTTAACGATGACTCTAATTATCTTGACCCACTTAAAAATTCTAAGTGAAAAGAGGGATTAGATAACAATTTCCAGACCTGCAGTTTCCAAAGAGTTATGCTTTCTTCAGTGACTTCTTCTGTATCGGTGAGGTTAATACATGAAATTTCTCTCAGATGCAAGAGGGAATTAGAATGTGTTGCATTTAAAGTCTATACATTCCTTAACTACATGAGATTACCACACTTCCATGTTGGTTTGAAGCAAGACTATTTAACCTGAGCAGAAACAGTAACATTCACTCCTGTGGTCATTTCAATAGCCAAGGGGCACCTAGGTATGAAGCCAAATGTGAAAAGTAAATTTAAATGGTGTGTGTGGTTTTATTGATCATTTTCAGTGTTTTTCTTATTGATAGACCACCGCTTGTTCAGATAGTACTGACCAAGGAAAATCGAAAGAAAAAAGGGAGATGAGATAGGAGGTTTACTGGAGAATTACATGTTTGTTTGTTTCACTTGCAAATGTCTTGTACTTACAAAGGTTTGGCCAAGAACATTTATCCCTTCACTAAGGGACATTTTCAGGCAGGCTAGAGACTTCTATCTCTACCTAATGGCTACAAAGGCACTCACGAAGTAGGAAACTTGTGGTCTCTTAATCTCATTCTTTTTCATAAAGTCCAAATTGATATTTCTATGAAACAATAGTAATACAAGCCAGTTCTTCTCTTAGTAAATCTACAACATTGCAGGCAGTAGAGATCCCGAAGTTTCCTTCCCAACCATCCACCCATCCATCCATCCATCCTTCATTTTCAACACCTGCTATGGACTAGGCACCGTGCCCAGTAAAAGCTAGGGGTACAAAACAACGATTAAAAACAGAACTTTGTGTGTAATTTCTTTGTGAAAAGACTCACTAGTGGCATGTTAATGTCTGTCTTCTAAGATTTCTAAACCATCTAGCAAATTCCTTTCCCACTGACTAGGAAAGCTTCACCTGTGTTTCCAGCCCTGCCCGTCACAGCGTTTCCACTGAGCTCCAGCTTCTGTCAGAAGAGCTGCGCAGGTCTCTGAGGATCTGAAACCCTGCTGTACACGGGAGGGACCTAGATGGAGGCTCCTTACACGAGTCTAACTCCCGAACCACTCTGTCCCTTTCACAAGACATACTCTGGTGCCACAAAGCACTGACACCTTAACTGAGGGGCTGCCGTGGACAAGGACCAGGGCCCTGCGCAGAATGCCAAGGCTCCCATGAGCATTTCCACAGACTGCTTCAGACCCCACCCAGCTGTAGAAACCACTGGAGCTGTGCTGCAGACTGGGGTCACCCTGCAGCGAGGCATGCTGACAGCCTGATTCAGTGACCTTCAGCCTGAGCTGAAGCCTCTGAAGCCTCTGAGCCTCAACTTTACTTTCCCTTCTTGATAAGTTCCCTTCTTGATAAGTACAAAAATTAAATGGGATAAATTAAATGGTAGGTTTGCCAAATTTAATTTGTGTAAAATGTAGTCAGAATGATATATGTATTTGTGTGTGTGTGTGTGTGTGTGTGTGTGTGTGTTAGATAAAATCAGTTGAATCTGTAATTTTGGCCCTAGTTTGTGCTCTGTGACTGACTTAAGTGATTTAAAAACTGTTTTATGTTTTAAGAAAATGATTGTGTGGTTCAGTCCACCTAAGGCAAGTGATGTAGTCAACGAAGCATTCTTTAATAGATACACCTCTAATGTTAGTTGCTCAATAAATAGAATTTCAATCTAGAGTTTTCTGGACTGGGAGCTGCTCTTTGCCGTCTGGTAGTCAGGCACAGGGTATTCTGACGTCTCCCGCGTAGAGGCTGCCATGCTACGCTGTGGCCACAGATCCAAACTACAGATGGGGGAAGGAGAGAATGAGGACTTCTGTGTCTTTTTCTCAAAAATTGTTTCCTGTGTCCCATATAGATCCCACTAAGCCCTGGCCTCCAAATTGCTCCCTTGTCACATGCAAAATCTCAGGACAGACTGAAAAAGCGTCACAATTTTGAACATTTAAAGTGATATTTTTACCCTGCTTAAAGCTCATATTAAGAGATGCTACTCAGGCTAAATCTGTGCTTCAAGGCAACCAAAGTAGAGGAAGAATTATGTGCAAAAAGAAAATCTACAGCAGAAATCCAGAAAAGCGCTAAGTCACTTTCCCTGTGAAATTAAAAAATTTTTGAACTACAAAATAATTATAAATAATTTCAATAGACTGGTTTTTCCTACAGCATGGACTTGAACATATTTAAAATGAAATTTGAAGCAGTGCATGCTTTCAAAAATATTAATTTTGCTGTCTCCTCCCTATTCTTGTGGTAAATACATGCTAAGCATAGCTGTTGGGTAAATCAGAATGGATCATAGCTCTTGAGAGAACAGCAGCAACATTAGCAATGATAAAACCAAACATTTTATACAGATAGGTAAACTTTAAGCTCTCAGAGGAATTTATTTTGTGGATTTGTATAAAGTTATATTAACAATTCATATGCTTACTGATATTTAACTCCAAAATGAAAGGGGTTGTCTTAGTTACTTTTCTCTCATTGCTGAGACAAAATACCTGACACCCAAAATGAAGGAAGGAAAGGTTTATTTAGCTCACAGTGTGTGGAGGTTTCAGTCCATACTCAGCTGGCTCCAAGGCAGGGTGGCATGGCACAGGGGCAATGGTTCATGGTGGCTGTGGCAGACACCAAAAGTGACCAGAACAAAAGGGCAAAAAGGGAGGAGCAAGCCATTTTCCCTCCCTTATATTGCATGCTAGCTACCTGCCCCAGGCGGGTGCAGCCAATCCCAGGCTAGACAATGAACCAATCACAAATGCTAGACTCAGCTGCCATATAAGGCATTGGGGGGACGTCCAGACACAAACCATAACAGGGGCTGACTACATTCTAATGTGTATGTGTGATGATCAGAAGAAAGATGCTTCAGAAAATTCACTTCTCTGCTAGGGACATTCCTGAATCATCCCAACGCAGCTGTGACAATCAGCTCCCCTCTGAGCGGATCATTGTCTGGAAGAGCTCTTCCATGTTCATAGTGCCCAAACCCGCAGAGTCAGGCTTGTAGTATGTGTTTAGGAGTCATAGATATTAATTTCAAAGGTTCCATGTAAATGGTCATTTGAGAGTTTTATTTTGTGTCTCACTGTCCCCATTATGATTCTGTCCTCTTGCATACTAAATGGTCTTTAGGGAATTTCTTTTGGCAAGTGTCAGCCTTTGGTTAGCTCTTAGACTTGAAGACTTTTAAGACCATGGTCATTTCTATCTCTTTCACGTTTTGTAAACATTTTGTTCAAACAAATCTAAGGCTCTTTATTAGGTATATTGTTTAGGTTTCCCTTGAGGAACAGCATGGATTGTGTGTGTGTGTGTGTGTGTGTGTGTGTGTGTGTGTTTACAAAATCAGAGACTGGAGAGTCCATAAAGCAGTCATCTGCACACTGGAAAACTGGAGGGTCCAGCCACTGCTCAGCCACAGAATAAGAAGGATCAAGGATTCAGCACCAGTCCAAGCTCAAAGGCTGCTGGTGAGTCTGTCTAGGACAGCTCAAACACTGGAATGTGACGCCCACAGGAAACACCCACAGCAAAACACAGACCAGATCAGGCATAAAGGAGCCTCTAAACAACACAGCAGACTTTCTTCCCCTCTTGACTGTGACTAAAAGTCACATTAGAAAAGCCTTTGCTCAACCTGGGGGGACCACAGAAGCAAGCCACTTTGAATAAACAGAACCTCCTGGCCAAAAAGGCAGAATTCATCTTTTATAGTGAACCATCATCTCGTGCATTGTTGACTTGGTATTCAGCAACAATGGCAAACAAGACACGCATTTCCTGTTATATCTGACAGCTTTGCGGTTCCTGGGACAAAATGCCTGAAACACAAATTTAAGAAAGAGGAAATACATTTTGGTTGGCAATTTCAGAGGTTTCAGTCCATGCTCCCAGGCAGGAGCATCGTGGCGGAAGTGCAGGTGGAGAAAAGCTGCTTAGTCCACCACGGCCCGGAAGCAGAGCAGATTGGAAGGAGTGGCGAAGAGAAAGAGATCAGGGACTAGACCTGGTCTCCAAGGTCATGCCTCCGTGATCCACCCAGACACCCCCAGAAGGGCGTCTTATTAATCTCCTAGGCATCTCTCAACAAATCAAAATGAGAATCAAAATTAACTGTCACAACTACATTTAAGTGCGTCCACTAGAGTCAGCCAAGACTTCTGTGCTGTGTAGCTCTACTTAAACGCCCAACTGAGAATATTAGCATTTAAGAGGACACAGTTAAGAGGTAATTATTCATTTGTTGCCAACCTCTGGTTTATTACTATTTCAAGCCATATCAGCAGAAATCCATCATCTCCATAGAATTTTTATTTCACTAAAACTTGATATGCCTTAACTTTAATATTTGGAAAGAAACTATTGATTTTCTTTTAACTAACATCTGGTGACTTTAGATGGAAAAATGTGAAGTGTGAGGAGGAAATTTAGAATTATCCTTAAACTTCCAACCCTGATAACAAGTGCTAAGAGTTGGGTCCACACCTCTTCGATCTTTTAGTTACAGCTATACTTGACATACCCTCTAGACCCTCCTGAATCCTGTTTCTCTCCCACTCTAACCTCACCCCCATAACCAAATGATAAGTGGTCATGTCTCTAATACATCTTTACATTAGTAAAATTACTTTTCTGCCTAATCTTGCACTGCTGCATAATATTCATCAATATCTCCATAGCAGCATTTCTTTATTCATATTTATGGACAAGTTTTATAATTTTTTTGTATATAGGGACTTGAAACCTTTCATAGTCACATCCACAACTACTATAGTGATCTCTTCTCTGTAAAGAATCCTAGAAATACAATTACTGCATCAGAAGTTGTAACATTTTCAAGTTCACAAGTCTGATTATCAATGCCTTTTCAAAATATTTGAACTAATGTAAAATAGCTTGTGGCCCTGCCTGTCACCAAATCCTCAGCAGTACTAAACAGTATCAGAGTTGGTTCTCTGATCTAAGGTACCTCACTTGAAGGTCCTCCAACTTTGAATAATAATATAATAAATAACATGGTGTACAAGCCCCAAAATACAGTATCAAAAATCAGACATAAATATGTAAATATACAGAGAATAGTTTCTCATCAACTATGTTAACAGCTATTTTAGAGGGATAGGGGAGTAAATTTATTTGAACCTTGTAAAATAATAAAACAGTACAGGTAAGTATAGAAGCAAGATGAGCGTTTCATTTTTAATTTTCCACAGAGAATAGTTCAAACGATTGGTCAAGTAAAATGAGAAAAGTCAATGCCTTGCACTTATAATGAGGCCTTTGTCTGAACCTCCACGTGACCTCTTGGTTCTGCTACAAAACCTCCATATTTAGATGAAAAAATTCACAAAAGTTCTTAGCACAGCACAGTGGCCTGGTGACACTTGTCTCAGATGATGGTCTAAGTATGATTTTCTTGCTTGTTTCTCCCCAAAGTTTCACTGAAACATAAGTGATGTGTTAAAGAAAAACAGTAAATAACAACAGAGCTATGGAAAGGTGCTGTCAATGAACTGTAAGTTTTAGAAAACTAAACCGAAATGAGATGAGACTAATTTAAATAGAGCACACACTCAGACACACACACACATACACACAGAAAGATCAAAGTTAGTGGCACTCCAAAGTTAGTGACTCCTCCTTGACCAATCGTTTGAACTATTCTGTGGAAAATTAAAAATGAAATGCTCATCTTGCTTCTATACTTACCTGTACTGTTTTATTATTTTATAAGGTTCAAATAAATTAACTCCCCTATCCCTCTAAAATAGCTATTAACATAGTTGATGAGAAACTATTCTCTGCATATTTATATATGCAGAGAAGGAAATCCCAAAGAAGCTCTGAGTTCAAAATCCACGTATGTAAAGAGCAAGGCCATGGGATAATTAATGGGAATAGATTAAAGGGCTGCTTTGTGAGCACTGGGCCACTCCTGTCCATCCCACATGGAGACTGACACATGGGATGGATGCAGGGGATTCTTTTGGTGACACTGTGAGGGGACAAGGCCAGGGCGAAGAGGGCAGTGCATGACCCAGCTTGTAGCAGAGGCCTCAGTCAGCCCTTGAGGAGCTCTAAAGAGTGGTTGTTCCTGAGACAAAGCCAGGGGTCCTGTACTCACTCTTGTTGACCGGCCTTTGGGTGCCTCTGTGAGTGTAATGTGGGTGAAGCAGTCTCCTTCGGGGAGCACTCGGCTGCCAGCACACTCCCAGCAGCCAAGTGAACGAGCACGTCAGTGCTGCAGGGAGGACCTGTGTGCTCCCCTCTCAGAGCCCCCACATCCCAGAGAGGACGCAGGGCTTCAGGGGGGACCTGTGTGCTCCTCTCTCAGAGCCCCCGCACCCCAGAGAGGATGCGGGTGCATCTAGAGAAGGGTGCCAGTGTGTGCACTGAAGAAAGAGTGCACCAGAATTTCACATTACTTCACGCTTTCAAACTAGACACTGACAGGCTTAATAAAAACCGCAGTTTATCCTAGGAATGAAGGAAAGTTTAATGCCTAACTCCAGATTAAAGCTTCTGCACTTAGGCAGTGTGACTACCTCATCTGACTCACCTGTGAAGGAGTATCGTAGCAGACAGAGCCTCCAAGTTTTTCCTAAGTAATGTCTAATAGTTAAATGTATCAGTGATATCAAGAAATAAAATCAAAAGAAAAATTTGAGAATGGAAAGATTTGCATGTGATCAGATATTACAGTTACCTAATATGGCCTTAAGCTGCCTCTTATTAACATAGTCAAGAAAATGTAAAGACTTTGATTACAGGACAAGAATCTATTAAAAAGGAGCAAATGTAAACTGAAGAATTAAAAATACAGTGACCAAAATTAGTATCTCAGTAGATTCATTTAACCACAGAACAGACACAGCGGAGGAACTGAGAGGGTGCCCTCTTGTTCCTGGCTCCCCCCTTATTTTTCTGATTTCTGGCAGCCGTGGCTGAGCAGCGTTCCTCTGCCATGTGCTTCTGCATTGGAGCCAGTTAACCAGGGACTGAACCCGCAGAAACTGAGAGCCAAAATAAACCTCTGCTTTAAACTTTGCACATCAGATATTTTGTCCCAGCAATGAGGAAGTATTTAATACGATACACAGAGCCACAGAGTTAAGAAATCTATAGGAAATCAAACTGATATTTTAAAGAGACATCAGCATTCCCATGCCACCATTCAAACTGCCAAATGAAATCACCCTAGGAGGCCATCAAGTGATGAACAGGTAAAGAAAATGTACATGTATACACAACAGAATACTATTCAACCATTAAAAACCAGTGAGGCCTTACTACTCATGACAACACAGATGGAACTGGAGGACATTATGTTAAGTAAAATAAGCCAAGTGGTGAAAACCAAATGCCATATTTTCTCCCTCATATGTAGAATTTAAAAAAACCTGATCTCATAGAAGTTGAAAGTAGAATTGTGGTTACAAGAGACTTAGGAGGGGAAAAGGGAAGGAGAGATGAGGAGAGGTCGGTCAATGGGTACTAGGCTACAATTGGACAATCGAAAGGAGTTCTGGAGTGCTACTGCACAATAGGTAACCTTGCTGATAATTATGCACCATACTATTCCAAAGTTTTCACCACAATGAAATCATAAATGTTTGAGAAATTAGGGAGGCTTAACTTGATTTAAACACAATACACAATGTATACATGCGTCAAGTCACTATATGACACTCCATAAATATGTACTGTTTTATATAGCATTTAAATGAAGAAAAGAAACCTACATGTCCTAAGCTAGACTAAATAAAAGCAAAATTGTAACAGTGCACATCACAGTAAAATCATGAAAACTAAAGACAAAGATACTATCATGAAATCAGCCAGAGGATAAAAGAGGAACAAAATAAGATTTCCCAACATAAATAATAGAATACAGAAATAATAAACCTGTAAAGAGATGAATAGAAATGTTAAGTTCTTTGTGGAGTAAAATAATTATTCTTCAAAGATTAAGATGAAATAAAGACTCTACAGACACACAGAAAAATGAGAGAATTTGTCATCATTAGACCTACATTTGAAAAAAGAGAATTCTCCAGCAAAGACAATTAACCAAGATAGAAACATGGTGTCATATTTAATTTTCTCTCATTGCTGACGAGAACTACCTATCACTCAAAGTTAAAGGAGAAAAGGTTTATTTAGCTCACAGTTTGTGGAGGTTTCAGTCCACAATCAGCAGGCTCCGGAGCAGAGTGGTACATGGCAGAGAGGCAACCACTCAGGATGCTGGACGTTGCAAAAGCAACAAGAGAGGGAGCAGGAAAACAAGCCTCTTTTGAACCTTTTTATTTAATCCATACTGCTGGGCTTAGGATGAATCCAATCAGGAAACTGATTCAGCCATCACCCACCCTTAATCCCAGCATTGAACCTGGTATCAATTACAAACTCTAGATTGAGCCACTTCTGAAAAACCTCTACAATCATATGAAGCTTTAGGGAGACATCTAGACACATGGAAATGCAAGAAGTAATAAAATTTAATGGAAGGGATAAAATATGCAGATAAATAAAATTAATATTAACTATAAAAAACAACAATCATAATATATTGTGACATTCAATATATATATAAAGTGTGTGAGACATATAAAGATGAACAAGGGATAAATGAATGTAATATGTTACAAGATCATAATATTGTCTGGAAAAAAGTATCAAATTTTAATAAATCAAGGAGATATATTTTAATTGTGTGACCACTTCAAAAGTAATAAATGTTGGGCTGAGAATGTAGTTCAGTGGTCAAGTGCTTGACTATAGGTGCTAGATTTGTTTCCTAGAGCAGAAAGCAAATATTAAATATGTGTAAGTAATAAATTCTTTGGTTGAAAGAGACAGAATTATAAAAAAAAATACTGCACTGATATAGGAGAGGGCAATGAAAGAAACAGGAAGATATAGTAAGAGGAACAACTCAAAAATAGTAAAAAAGATAGGGATAAACCCAAGACATTAGTAACTGCATGGTTTTTGATGTACTAGATGCTTTGAAGAGCAAAGATTTTGAAGCAGAGAAGAAGTTACCCTTAATCTTCAAATCAATGTTAATTAATTGTTTTTATTTTAAAATAAAAATGGTACATCTTTCCAATAGATTTTGGTAAAAAGTTCACATTAGTGTTCTTTATCATCAAAATTGATTGCAATGATACATTTGTTAATGAAATTAGATTTCACATATATGTTTGAAAATATATTTGTATAAGTGAATCCTGCCAAGTACTAATACCACACACGTTCATGAGCTCATGATTTTAGTTGAGAACATTGATCACTTAGAAGGTATTAACAGCATTCTATGTTTTGCCTCTTGACATGACATTCTACTGTAGCTTTACCACTTCCTGTTGTAGACTAGAGGAAAACTTTTCAATTATTTTAAGTCAACCAAATTTTGATGCTTAAATGAATTTTGAACAAAAAACTTTCATTATACTTATATTAAAGATCTAAAAACACTGCTGGAACTGTAGCTTGATCTTAGAAAATATGTTTGATATAAATTTGTGTAAGAATGGAGATCTGGCTTCTTATTTTACCATCTGACAGCACAGGAAATGCACAAATCAATCTAAGCTTAGCCATGAAAAATAGCTTGGTCACACTACAAACTCATATTTTCTTTTATTTAGCTGGCCAATTCTTACTGATAGCACATAAATGGAATTGCGTATTAATGTAATAAAACGCAGTACTATTCTCAATCTAAGATAACTTTTTTTTTATTTAAAAGAGAATAAAACAAAAGGGGGGCAGTACAGAGCAGATCAGAAGAGGACAACATAGGCAACACAGTACTTTACATTAAGTCAACTGGACATCAACAGTATCTAACGCCATATCTCTTACTCTGCTGTAGTTGAGCATAGTTTCAATTACAATAATATCAAACATAACACAATAGTATAAAGCCATGCATATAGTGAAAGAATTCCAGGGCTTTCTGA
>PVJX010009258.1:0-61703 GCA_004027295.1 Dolichotis patagonum | reverse complement strand
TTCCTGGAGGGGCAGTGGCTCCCCCACAGGCTCCTGGCTTCCTCACAGGGTCCTAACTCCCCTCTGTGGGCTCCTGGCTCCCTAAGTTGTAAGGCGAATGCTGGGTGTGGCCACCCCGGAGCCTGTGGAATCTCAGGCAGGCCAGGCCTCTGTGCCTTGTCCCAGGCAGGTCTCCAGGAGGTTCCCTGCAAGTGAAGGGTCTACAGGTCCCAAAGCGTCAGGCCAGAATGTTGGTTTCTGAAAAGTTCCCGGTCCCAAACAGACCTGGCCAAGATGCCAGTCTCCACAATATTCCTAATCCAAACAGCCTGAGCCACTCCGTGGGTCCGAGAGTTTCGGGTCCCAAAGAGGCCAAGATACTGCTTTCTGGGAGACTTCCTGGGGGTGAAGGGCGGGGCTAGGGGTCCAAACAGACCCGGCCCAGATGCCAATCTCCAGGCAGTTCCTTGCAGATGAAGGGTGGGCCTACCAGTCCCAAAGAGTCGCGCCAAGATGCAGGTCTGCGCAGACTTTTGATCCAAACAGCCCAGGCCACTCTACGGGTCTGAGAGTTTCGGGTCCCAAAGAGACAGCCTGAGATGGTGCTTTCTGGGAGACTTCCTGGGGGTGAAGGGCGGGGCTATGGGCCCAAACAGACCCGGCCCAGATGCCAATCTCCAGGCAGTTCCTTGCAGATGAAGGGTGGGCCTACCAGTCCCAAAGAGTCACACCGAGATACAGGTCTGCACAGACTTTTGATCCAAACCGCCCAGGCCACTCTACAGGTCCGAGAGTTTCGGGTCCCAAAGAGACAGCCTGAGATGCTGCTTTCTGGGAGACTTCCTGGTGGTGAAGAGGATTTAACTGCTATTTTTCAATTGCACAAGACGTATTTCAAACCCTTCCTTCTTATAGTTATGTCTCTATCATGATCTCTCACACAATAGATGGCAGCATTTGGTTTGTCACTCATAAATATTGTACACATATTTTTAACTATGCAAGACATCATAGTAATGAGGAAGGCAGGCTGTGTGAATATAGTTATTTCAGTATATGAAAAATGTGATAATGTTTAAAAGCAGTGAATTGGTGTCTTGAGTTCCAAACAGATGCAGGTGGTGCCCTAGTGACCAGTTACATATTCTACTCGGTAACATCCCAGCTGCTCTATGCCCTTGGTGAGTCCCTTAATCACTTTAGGACGTCATTCCCTCATCAGTAAATGAGGTTGATGACACCCAGCCTTCTGATTTCCCAAAGCAACTATAAAAATAAAATGAAATGGGCTGTAAAGCATAAAGCACCAGGCAGAATATAAATTACAATTATGGTTTTAAATTGCTATGTCTAGAATGCTGTGACTTTATTTTGCAGGGCCACTCTGCAGACGAAATCCAAGACACATGCCCCATTACCCTGTTTCTCTTTATTCTTGGATCCACGCATCTGCACTGCTTCCTGCTGCTCACCCCCTGCCACCACTGACACGGGTTCATGACTGTCCTGCCACCATAAGGTGGTTATTTATTTTTCTGCTCATTCTTTGCCATCTGTTTGCACATGGCAAAGTACTTTCATATGATCTGGAGGTTCTGCGCATCACCCTTTTGCCTTCTCATTCCTTGCTGTCTCCCACCTTTCAGAAAGGCTTTACCAAATATAGGGACTTAGACTCTGCTACCCTCTTGAACTTTTTCATTTATTTAGTGGCCGGCCCCACTTCCACGGACTTACCTTTTCCTCTCAATGGGTTCTTGCTGTCCCAGCTTGTTGGGATATTTCTGTTACTTTCCTGTCAAGTCTTGTTTCTACCTGTTCCCTTTCTTCTCATGCTGTTGACAGCCCACGTTTTCTCTCCTGGGTGTCAGGCAAACTTAGGCAGCAGAGACCTCACTCTGCAGCACGGATGCTACTTCTTACTCCCTTGGCCTTGATCTTGAAGACACTACCAGGAAATTTTGCAAACCTGAGGCTTTCTCTTCATTTTCTTTTCCTTTTGTGTCCAAAGAGACACATTAATCCTTTTGTGTCCAAAGTGAAACACCAGCCCTTTGCCAGAAGGACAAATAAAATATAAAGCAGCAACAATCACTTTCCTTTGTGGAGGATCAAGAGTGGTAACATCCAGAGGGGATGTGGGAAAGCTTGCCAGGTCCCCAATTCTCCAGGTGAAGAAGCAGAGACAAAAGATGAAATGACCTCATTGAGGTCACTGAGGTTTTGACTGAGGCTCCCCACAATGCCAGGTCTGTGATAGGTGCTGAATATCAAAGATGATAAATATATAGGATATGGAAAGAGTTACAGATATTTGTATCTGCTGATTGATCAGAACTCTCCATAGTTCTTTTTAATTAAGTTCTACCTCCCTCTTTCAAAAGTGATTTCCTGTCTCTGTAGAAGCCCAGGTTCCCACCACATCTCACAATGTTCTTGGGGCATCTCACAGCTCTCTGTTCCCTGTTCATGGACTGCTGCTTTCCCATCACCCTGCATTGAGGTTTGTGAGATTCTCTGGTGGGCATAATGTGGCTGGAAAAGACATCAACTTTCCACTACAATTCTCTTTATTTATTGATTGATTGATTTTTATTTAAAGGAGAAGAAAGGAACAAAACAAAATAAAGGTTAGCAACAATATAGAATTTCAAGGAAAAAAGGAAATGAACAACAATAAAAAAAAAACCTAAGAGATTATTACTTGACAAATTACATACTGACTTCTCAGAAATAGTTGTTCAAATTATAAAGTTAAAACATGTAAAGTAGACATTCAAACAGTGAGTCTGTTAACAGTTCTGTTCCACGATCTGACAAAAAAAACAGCAATATGGTCATCCATCTTACCCACTCAAATATACATTCAGTTATATCAAAAGGGTAAAATTAAACACAACAAAACAGAACAAAGCGGATCACAAGAAAGCAATGTAAGGGACATTAATTCCAAAACTAGACAATTGGAGATATTCACTCTCTATCGCATTGACTCTTGTTTTCTTCCAAATAGTTGTCCATATTTCCACATACAGGGAATTCACATGAAACAACGTAGTATGGAATTGATCTGAGCAGGACAAGGAGGGCATTTCAGGTCTTCAAGACCAGACAATAGCGAAGCCGAGAATGACTGCCATAGTGTCTCTCATTCTCCTCAAAACAGCTGTCCATACCTTAATGTGTGTTGAACTTAAACAAGGCAAAACAAGCTAAGATCGCTCTGAACAAAGAATGATAATTTTGCTGGATTACACATCATGACATTATGGAATCAGCACTGGGTACTGTAGTGTCTCTTTTTCTTCAAAGTAGTTGGTCATTTCAACATGTGTTATATAGTTATAAACTATACAACTATATAACTTGTTAACTTGTTAACTTGTTACTATTAAACTTGTAAACTGTTTATAAGCTCTACACATGCATGAGTCTCTAAATGTATATCTATCCTTTCTGTATTAGGGGTAAAAACAAAACAAAGCAAGATAAAATAAAACAATTCCTAGAAAATCATGAAGCAAAAAAGTCATATATAACCATAATACAAGGTGATCTACAATGGTTACCATGATGTCTCAGCAGTATATAGCAACATTAATAAAAACAAAGCATTGGAGACATTATAAGACTTCAGAAGCACGTAATAATCAAACCAGAGTGGGTATCTTAATGAATCTCATCATATTCAGTGTAGTTGCCTATACTCTTAGACTTGATGCTATCAATTATAACAGATTTAAATAAAATCAGTCAATATAAAGTAGCAATCCAACAACCAGAATCAAGTAAGATCAGTCATAATAAGACAGTACAAGTTATAAAGGGCTTCAGATTATATTGATAGGAAATTAGGGATGATTACCATAATATGTGTTATTATTTTGGGGATAGCTGACCATGTCCTCAAGTCTAGTGTAAGTAGACAAACTGGAACAGCACGTAATCCATCCAAGCAGAGTGATGAGAATAATGTAAATTTTAAATCTTGTTACCCAATGAACAATATCTTCCACCTTCCTTTTTTAGACAATTCCTCCCCTTTCACTTCCATGGGGTGCACTGCTTGTTTTGGGTCCCACTGCCTCCCTATATAGAGCATCTCAGTGGATCCTATCTCCTGATCTACTCTGCCTGTGTTTCTCTCTGTTAATATTTCAAGGCTATCTATACTAGAGATTACAGCCAATCTTCTCTGCCTTATTTCTGCTATTGATAGTCTATTTTTCTGTTCCACTCCATCTGCCCTGTTCACTGAGGCCTCTCTGCCATTGTGCCTGAAATGCTTGTATTTTTATTCTCTCTCTCTCTCTCTCTAAAATGTCCTTCAGTATTTTTTGTAGGGTTGGATTGGTGGTCACAAATTCTCCAAGTTCCTCTTTGTCATGGAAGCATCTTGCTTCTCCATTAATTTCTAGAGAGAGTTTTGCAGGATACATCAATCTGGGCTGGAGGTTGTTCTCCTTCAGGGCTTAAATTACTTCACTCCAAGCTCTTCTTGACCTGATGGTCTATGTCGAGAAGTCTGCTGTGATTTTGATGGGTTTTCCTTTATAGGTGATCTGTTTCTTTTCTCTGATGGCTTTTAATATTCTGTTCTTATATTGAATTTCTGGGATCTTGATTATTATGTGTCTAGGTGTAGCTCTGTTTTGGTTGTAGGTGGCTGGAGTTCTGCATGCTTCATACATCTGCATATCATTTTCTTTTTCTATGCTTGGGAAATTTTCCTTAATGATTTCTGTGGCTAGCCTTTGCAATTCCTCTGTTTTGACTCCTGCTTCTTCATTCACATGCTTTATTCTTAAGTTATAGATCCTCTTGTCATCCTCTAGCCTTCCAATTGTTACTGCCTGCTCCCTTGTTATTTTAAGAGATCTTCCCTTTCATGATCACACATTGCAAGCCTGTGCTCAATTTTTGATAGTCTGTCTTTGGTTTCTTTGAAGCAGTTTTGCCAGCTTTCTATGGAGTCTTTAGTTTCCTGATAATCTCTTTGAATTTGCTTCATGAATTCTAGGGTTTTTTTTGTTTTCTTCATTAAATGTTTCTCTCCTTTTGTGTTCCTCCATTCTTCTGTCTGTGTCTTATTGAGAGGTTCCCAGCATTTCTTCTATTAATCTACTTATCTCTTGTTTAATTTGAATTAATATTTCAGTTTTGATCCCACTTATGAGGTCCTGAAGATATCTCTTTATGTCTGCTACCGCTGTGTTTGATGTTGCATGTTTGCTGCCCTCAATCTCTTTTGTATTTACCTCTCTTGGATCAATGTTCTCAGGGTTGGGGGTTGGGGGTTTTTCTTATTTCTCCCTCTTGTCATGTTTTTGGTTCCCTCCATGCAAGTGTACATTGTAATTCCCAGCCCCTTTTCTTGTTGGTTAAGCTCCTCTAGAGCATGCAGGCTAGGGGCTTCTGCCCTCTGCCGGTCACTATCAGAGAGTGAAGTTCAAGCAAGCGCAGTGTGTGCTGGCTCCTCTCTTCTGGGCTGGTCAACTTTTGTAGGCCTTCACTGAGTCAGTGTGTGGCTTTGCTCAGGGAATTAAATTGTAGCAACCCACTGGGTCCCGGCCAGGGGCACGACCCAATACAAGCAGATTCCACCAATCCGCTCGGCGAGGGGAGCAACCAACTGAAGCCACTTCCTTATGGAGTTAAGGCTGTCCTGCCCAAATCCAACATGTCTTCCAGTTGGTTTCCCCTTTCCTGTGGGAGGGTCTTATTCCCATCACTCACTGAGTGTTGATGCCCGTCCCTGAGAACTGCTGGGCTCCCAGACCTCTGATTTCAGCGCGGCTGCAGCGCAAATTCATGGTGCCTCTGAGTGGGTTGTGTGCAGGGTCGGGTCCAGGTGAGCCACATGCAGGAATGTTCAGCTCTACACTCCAGCCACTCAAGCCAGTCGCATCGGCACAGTTCGGTCTGTCAGGTCACTCTCGGGCAGGAATTCAGGCAGCTCGAGGAGGGAGCCATGCTTGCTGATCTTAGCTTCACTAATGGTAGCCCTGGGACCTCATATTTGAGCAGTTTTTTTAACTTTAGTTTCTTCCTGGGTTGAGAGAGTCCATCTCTCTCTGGGTCTCTCCAGGTTGTTAAATTCTGGCATTTAAGCTGTCTCTCTCAGAGAGGATCTCTCTCCTGCTACCTACTGGTCTGCCATCTTTGGAAACACCCCCAGTCATTTTACATCTTACAAATTGACCAAGGCCAAATTTCACAGCCTTTTCAAAAGGTACCATTTTCTAAAATGAACCCATGTCACCATCTTCTGGAGCTGTGAGAACATGTGGGTTTTGAAACCCCGCACAATCTGCATTGGCGCGCCTCCCATTTATTTTTTGGAGGCTCCCTGGGCACATGCATTTTCTATGGCAGCCCAACCAACCAGAGACTCCCACTACAAATTCTCACTAACGAGAGTCACTCTCAACTCTAAGAGCATCTGGAAGCATTCTCAACATGCCTGGTCAGTTCATGGCCTCTAAAGTCTAATGGGCCTCATCTTCCCTACCAAAAAAAAGTTTGACTTGATCTGAGTGTGGATCCTAGAAGAGTTCTTCAAAGAAATCACACTCATGAGTTCTGAAGATGTTTCTTACCCTCTCTGAGATTCCTTATATGGAAAATGGAAACAATCCTGTATCATTCAGTCCATCAATTGGTCAATGAAGATGGTGTTGAAGACCAAATGGAGATGAATATTAAGTGCTTATCACTATGCTGGTTACATAGTAAAGGCTCACAAGTTTAACTATATTTACCTGTGCTAAAAAAATATTCACCTCATTTCTCTACTACTTCCCTTAAAATGAAATCTGTAAACAAGGGCATTTCTGATCACTAAATTCATCAACCCAGAAAAGTAGGAGGAAAGGAAGAAAAAAATAAAGGAAAGGAATTTAGAAATGCAAGAGAATGAAATAAGGGAGAGTAGATACAAAGGAGACAAAAAAGAAAAAGAGGAAATGATAGAAACAAACAAAAAGAAACTGAAAGTCTGAGAACACATATATTGTAGGGGCAGACACCATTTTCCAAGGAAAGCTCCATCTCTTGGGTTACCCAGAGCTCACTTAGCTCCTGGCAAACCTGAAGTGTGTGCCAGTAGGATTTGAGGTGTGTTGGAGAGCAAGTGGATTTTGCCACCCAAGTGGTCTGTATCAACTTGGACACGATCACATGGAAAAAAAGAAGGGCGTAGGGCAAGGGGAGGGAAATATTTTCATGGAGTGAGGCTGAGTTGCTGGCTCAGAGTTGAACCATGAGGTCTCGTCTATTAGCAAGGCTTCTGATGGATATACAGCATCCCTGGCATTTTCAGGTCTACTGAACAAAGAACAGAGCTTTGTATTCTCTTATGGCTTTTAGCTAAATGTTCCCCCAAAGCCTCATGTGCTTATAGGTGGGGAGTTTCAAAAGTGGCTGGATTAATAGGTGTGAATATGGATTAAGCATTAAGCATGTCTTAAATGCTGGTATTAAAGGGGTAGATAATGGGGGGGGGAATGTGGTGGCATGCTTTAGAAGTTGTTTCTGCCTCTTCTAATCTGCTCCCTTGATCATCAATTCTGTTTTATTTTTCCTTCAGTAAAGCATGCAGTTTTTTAAAAAAAAATCATGAGTTTGTAGCAAAATTGCAAGTCAGGGTTTGTGATGCCTCCTTCCTTACCTTTGTAACCCAGAAATGCTTTTGCTATTCCACATCTCTTCTGGTTCCAAATAAATTTTAGGGTTTTTTCTCTAATTCTGAAGGTATGCTATTGTATTTTGATTGAGATTACATTAAATCTGTGTAACAATTTTGGGAGTATAGCCATTTTCACTATATTGGTTCTTTCTACATAAGGACAAGGGCATCTTCTCATTTTCTGATATCTTCTTTAATCTCTTTTTTCAGAATACTATAGTTTTCAGTGTATAGGTTTCTTGTTTCCCAGGTCACACTGAGTCCTAAATTTTTATTTATCTTTTATGCTATTGTGAAAGGTGCAGTTTCCCTAATTTCTCTCTCAATAAATTTATTATTTGTATACAGGAATGCTATACATTTTTAAGCACTGACTTTGTGTCCAGCTACACAGACTATATCTAGTTATTAAATCTAGAAGTATTTTCATGGAGTTTTGGGGGTTTTCCATGAGAATATCATGTCATCCATAAATAATGATAATTTAACTTCTTCCTTTCCTGTCCTTATTCCTTTTATTTCTTTCTCTTGTCTAATTGCTCTGGCTAATGTTTCCAGAACTATATTAAATTAGAGTGGTGACACTGGACATCCTTATCTTATTCCTGATTTTAGATTGAAAGCTTCCTGTTTTTGATCATTTAGCATGATACTGGGTTTTAGTTTGTCAGACATGGCTTTTATCAGATTGAGATAATGACCACCTATTCCAATTTTCTGTAGGTTTTCTTTTGTACCATAAATGAATTTTTATATTTGTCAAAGGCTTTTTTTGCATTTGAGATGATTATGTGGTTTTTTCCCTCTTGGCTCTGTAAATATACTGTATTACATTTATTGATTTGCATATGTTGGCCTATGCCTATATCCCCAGGATAAATCCTACTTGATCATTGTGTATAATCCTCTTGATGATTTGCTACATTTTGTTTGCCAGATCTTACTGAAGATTTTTACCTATATACTTATTAGAGAGTTTGGCCTATAGTTCTCTTTTTTTGGTTGGATTCTTCTCTGGTTTTGGTATCAAGATAATGCTTACTTCTAGGAATAAATTTGGAAGTATTACTTCCCTTTCACTTTCATTAAAGAATTTTAGGAATAGTGGCATTAGATTTTTTAAAAATTCCTTGTGGAAGTTAGCAGTGAATCCACCAGGATCTATGCTTTTCTTTGTTGGTAGGTTTTTAATTACATTTTCAATTTCATTGAGTGATATTGGGTTATTTAGAATTTTTATATTTTCTTCATTCAGCTTTGGTAATTCCTATGTATCTAGGAATCTGTCCATTTCTTGTTTTCCATCTTAGTAGAATACAGTTTCTTGAAGTAGTGTTAATGATCTATATTTCTTCAGAATCTGTTATGATTTCACCATTTTCACTCATAATTGCATGGATTTGAGTCTTTCCTTTTCTGATAAGGCTGACTTAAGATTGTGTCAATTCATTGAATATTTATATTGTTTTTCTTAGTCTCAATTGCATTAATCTCTGCTCTGATGTTTCTGATTCTCTTAGATAAGTTTTGGCTTACCTAGCTCCTCTTTTTCTAGAAGCTTGTGGTTTGTTTATTTGAGCTTGCTATTTTTCTGATATGGGAATTCAGTGTTATAAATTTCCCTGGAAGGATCACTTTCAATGCATTCCAAAAGTTCCAGTATGTTATACTGGCATTATCATTTAATTATTTGCTCAATTTCACCTGTGACCCATCAGTTGTTCATGAGGTTGTTACTTAATTTCCATGTGTTTGTGAAGTTTTTGTGGTTTCTTTTGAAATTTATTTCCAATTTAATTGCACTATGGTCTAATAACATGCATAGGATAATTTGAGTTCCTTCGCATTTATGTAAGCATGTTCTATGAGGTAGTATGCAGTCTATTTTGGAGAAAAACTTGTGTGCAGCTGAGAAGAATGTGTATTCTGATGTTGTGGTGTAGCACACTCTGTAGACATCTACTGAGTCCATTTGTTCAAAAGTTTGGTACAGTCTTATATTACTGTTTTGACTTTTTGTCTAGTTGGTCTATTTGTGACAGTGGGGTACTGAGGTCCCCCATTACAACTGTATTAGTACTTATTTGATTTTTCACATATGTTAATATTTGTTTTATATAGTTGGGTGCACTGGCATTTGGTGCAGATATATTTATGTTTGTTATCTCTTCATCTTGGATTGTTCATGTAATAGGATGTAGTAACCTTCTTTGTCTCTCTTAATCAGTCTTAGTTTGAAATCCACTTTGCAAATAAATAGAATAGCTACACTAGGTTCCTGTCACATGAAATATTGTTTTCTTATCCATTTGACTTTCAGTCTATGAATTTATTTTTGAATTAAATGTATTTTGTGTATGCAATATTGCTAGATCTTGCTTCTTGATCCATTCTGTCCTCTTTCTCTTAATTCATGAAGTAAAACCATTTACATTGATTATAACTATAACTTACATGTATTATCCTATCCTTATTATGTTACTTTCCTGTTGTTGGTTCCCTTTCTTTCCTCTCTGTTTAATTATTTACCTTGATTGGTGGATTCATTCTGCTGTGGCTCATGGAGTTGTAGTCTTTGTTATCTCTTTCTAGAATGCTTTTCAGAATATTTGAATTGCTGGTTCAGAGGTCATAATTTCTTTAAGAATTCTTTGTCATGGAAGTATCTTATTTCTCAATCAGTTTTGAAAGATAGTATTGTGCATACATTTACCTGGGTTTCAAGTTATTTTATTTTGGGACTTGAAATATTTTGCCCTTTGATCTTCTTGATTTAAAGGTTTGTGTTGAGAAATCTGCTGTGATCCTGATGTGATTTCCTTTATAGATGACTTGCTTCTTTTGTCTAGCAAATATTTTAATGTTTTGTCCTTAATGTTGAATTTTTGGAATCTTAACTGTTAGGTGCGTTGGTGTGGAATTTTTTTTATCATGACTAGTTGGAATTGTATATATTTCACTTATCTGTGTGGAAAATTCTTTTTCTATGCTTGGGAAGTTTTCTGCCATTGTTTCTGTGAACAGGTTTTTCATGTCATCTATGTTATCTCTTGCTTTTTCATTGACTCCAATCAAGCTTACATTGTGCTTCTTTGCTTCATCTAGCAGCTGTTGTATTGATTGTTTATAGTCTCTTGCTATTTTTAAGAAATCTTTTTTTCATGATCACTATCTACAAACCTGTCTTCTAGATCTGATATTCTGTCTTCATAGTGGTTCACTCTGCTGTGTATACTTTTAATAGAATTTTTAATCTCCTGGATGTCTGTTTGAATCTGTTTCATAGATTTCATTTATTTCTTATGCTGAGCATTCACATTTTTCATCATTTTCCTAAGCTTTCCAATTTTAAAAATCTATGTATGTTCTATAAGTATCTATTCACTAAGTATGCCTTCTACTAAGATCATCATTTATGATAAATAATTTCTGATTTGATTTTTTTCCTACAGACTCATTAATCTGCTTTGTTACTTCCACTGTTAACACTTCAGGGAGTTTTGGTGGGTGTATTTTGAGTTGTTTCACTTCACTGCTTTCACTTGCCTTTAGAAAACTGGTTGTCTAGGATTGCATCTTGATTTCATACCATCTCATTTTCTTTTTAAAATTTTTTTTTTATTTTAAAAAAGCAAAACAGAAAAAAGGACAGGACAGAAATGGCACAGAATTTTTTAAAAAGTGGGAAATTAACACTAATATATTGCATATTATTATCTTAGAAGTATTTGTTCAGGTTACAAGATTTAGGCACAAAAATGATCAAACAATCAAACGATGAAAACACAAAGTGTTATTTTGGATGAACTAATAGAGATTAGTAGTATAGCTATCTATTGTATGTGTGTGTGTGTGTATATCTAGATCTAGATCTAGATCTAAATTTAGATCTAGATCTAGATCTAGATATAGATACACATGCAATGTATTCTTTGTTTTAGTTTAATTCCTGCATTGATGTTTATAAATTGCATGATAGGTAACATTTTTACTAATATTTACTAATATTACTAATATTGAGAATCCTTAGGATGACTACTTCTCAGAGTTATCTTGCAGATGTAGCTTGCTTTTTGGATTTTGAGTCTGTTGCAAGATACTATGTCTTTAATTTATTGGGGATAAGAAGTTGTTGCTTATTTGGGCTAAGCCCTGATTCTTTGGCATTGGTCTATATATTGTTTATGATCCTTAGGCAATTTTAGCCTTAGCATACAAGGAAGATGTGGCAGTTTGTGTGTAGATATACTCCCAAAGCCTTATGCCATTATAGGTAGAACTTTTTCATTCTTTTCTCCAATGCATGTATGCCATTCCACCCTATACTGGAGTCAGCTGATTATAGAGCAAAACCTCTACTTCATTTGTGGGTGCTGGGTGTTTTGTTTCAGCCATGAGAAAAGTAACTAAGGTGAAAGAACAACTAATTAGAATAGTTATATTACCTTGGCTAAAGTAGTACAATCAGTAATAATAATACCATCAAGCACAATTTAGAAAATGACAAACTGTGGTAACTATTGATTTGCCACTTTTAACCATATGATCAGGATTTGTAGTTACATAACAAAATCTAAAACCACAAAAATTGTATGTAGTAAATGTCCCCTCAATTTTACCTTCAGAGGAAAAAATGTAAAAGGTGTAGGTGAGAAATAGAAAAATAGAATAGAAAGAGATTAGAAGCAAGGCTGGAGAATAAAGGAAACTTATATGAGCTTTGGGAACTACAGAAGAACACAAGAGGGAAAGAAAAAAAAAGGTAGAAATAGAAGCAAGAACAAGACAAATCATCACAAAAAATACTAGAAACAACATTCACACTCATAAAAATGAGAACAATCAATAAAAAAAGAATAAATAAATAAGCAAACAAAGGAAGAAAAGCAGAAAATTATCCACTTCAAGGCACGTCTCTTCCATCACTCATAGACAGCCTCAGAGGTCACCTGGAGTCACTGCCCATCTGCAGGTTCAAGTCAGTCCTCTATATGAGCTGGGGCTCAGGGAGAAAATGTCACTTGCCACCTCCCTCTTCTCCCATGGGCTCCAGTTTTTCTTCAGATCCTTCCTGGGTTCCAGGGACCTACTTACTTCCTCCTTCTCTTCATGGTGCTATATTCTAGCATTTGGATTCCAAATATCAGAGAATCTATTTCTTGGCTGCTCAACTTTCTCTATATTCCTAGAAGTCTTTCCACCACTTCTTGACCACAACCTTTTTTCTCTAGTTCCACTGCCTTGTTTGGTTCATTTGGGGTCTAATCCCTCATTGGCCTGTCATATGAATGGCACATACCTGATTTCCCTGCCTTCGGCCTCTCCTTCACAATCAGTTCTCTATCCTCTAGGCAAAATAATCTTTTAAAATGCAAATCTGATCACATCATTTCTTGATTTATAACCCAAGACCCAATAAATACACTTCTTATTTCTTACTTGCACAGTCTTCCTGATGTAGCTCCTGCTTTGTGTCAAACTTTGCACCTCTTTGGTCTCTCCTGTACTCCTTACTCTCCCTACAGTTACCACTATCATATTCCATCCTTCCAAATATTTAACTTCCCAAACAGGCCAGGCAGTTTCTCACTGAAGCATGCATTTTCATAGCTGTGCCTGCTTGATATTTCTGTCCCATAGATCAATTCAGTAGGTCATGAAAGACTAGGCACAGTGTTCAGACTAGGCAAAGTGGTTTTCACTGAGGGTTTTTCTACCCTCCACCAGTGGACTTGATCATTCCTGTTTATGATCATTCCATCACTTTTGTAGACTTTATAGTCCTGTAATACCTCCTTGAATACTTGTAAATCAGCCTTTCCATGTTTTTCATCTTTTTTGTAGTCATCAAGACCTTGGGAGGAAGAAACAATTCTTTATTTATGTATCCACAGCAACTGGTCTAGTGTTGAGACATGAGACAATTCATGCTTTTAATAAAGGACGAAATCAAGAAGTGAATGGACGCTTCCATTCTCAGAACTTCAGTTTTCATAATGAAGGTGCTATTATTCAGATCTAACACAATTTCTACAAACTGTAACTTTACTAGTGTAATTCAAGGAAAGTCAGGGTGTCATTGTAGAAAAATTAACACCAACAGCATGTACTGAATCTTTTAGAGTTATACAGCATGGCTTGGCATGGCAAAGTGGCAGACCTGCAAGAGTATGACAATGACTTTCTTCAACATAATGGAATGAAGCTGTGGCCATGAAAATGTCTTGCAAATCTGTTATTTCAGAGAGCTGAAATAACTTACAGCTCCAGATGGTATAATCTATACTGTGTCTGTTTGCTCCAAGGAAATACCTCTCACTTTACTCTCTGCTCATAATAGAGTGCATGGGGGCTACTGAGGCAGATTCATTTCTAGGAGTCATGACATTTCCCTGGTAACTCATTTGACGCAGTAATTCCCAGATGGATTTAAAAAGCTTTACCTAGACTACATGGCAGACTAGGATACTTCAACTCAACAACACTCTCTCCCTCTTCCCTTCATTCTGAGTTATGTTTTCTTTTTGCACTGAAGGTTCTTCCAGGCTTCTCCAGCTCATCCTTATTTCCTCTCACAGGGCACTTCCTGCTCATAAAATACATTCACAGTTACCTCCATCTTGGCACATATCCCTAGGGGATCCAGAATAAGAAAGAGTTATCAAAGACACCTTTGTTGATTGTGAAATAATGTTTAGCAATGATAGTTTGTGTTATTTGGGCTCAACTGTGATAGAAGAAATAAGGAAAAGAACTTTTGTTTATATTTGGAACAGAAGCTTAAAAAAAGAGAATAGCATGGACAATAGAATAATAACTGGAGAATTCCACAATAGTGAGTATAAATCACTGAGGAGGCCTTAGGTGAGAGGGGCATGGGTTACAGTGTTGGACCAATTGATTCCTCTCAACTAGAGAATTCTCTTAGAGGTTTTATTTTTACTGCAGTTTAAGCAAACCTGCGTTCCTCAACTTTTATGTACACACATACACCCTTCATGATCCAAGCAAAAAAGCATAATAAAGGCAGACTTTAGCAAAGGGCTTATTTGTGGAAATCTGATTACAAGTTAAGAAAAATGATGGTACAGTATTCTCCAGTCTTTTTACATCCATGAATCATGAAGGAATGAGAGAGGGAGTGAAGTAATTACGAAAAAGTGCAGAAAAGCAGTAGTCTAGTAGTTGTCATTCTTAATGAAGAAACACAATAATCTGTAACACTGAATACCCCAATGTCACCCTTTTCTCTCCCTCTCATCTCCTTGGTTAAATCCAACCAGACATCAGCCAGCATGACACAATGGATGCAATTTGTACACCTGGGGATGAATAAAAGAGGGTTGAAAAGAAACGTGAAGGATATAGGGAGAGCAAATGGAAGCTGTATATCACAGCCTCATCCAAAAATGTACAAAATTCCAGATGACATGCACAGGAGACACAAAGATAAGCAATAAAAATGAAATTGTTTGAGGTTGTTGTTATCTCCTTTTTATATTTTCAGATGTTTAACCTCAATTGTTTGATAACCTCTGTCCAAAGCCTTTAATCTAAAACTTGTGCAGAAAAATATAAGAATATGGTTCTGGTCTCAGGGTTGACCCTCTACTCTGTGGGTTGTACCCACTCTGTAGGTTGACTCTTATTCTTTGAGTTGACCACATTCACTGGGCAGACCCCTATCCTTTCAGTCTCTGTGTTGACCCTGATTCTGAGTTGATCTTACTCTCTCGGTTGGCCCCCACTCTGGAATCACTCTACCCTGGGTTGGCCTACATATGACCAAGGAAAGCTACCTGGTACCATGGTCATTTCCATACCCAGAGCAGAGCCAGCTATCCCTGGTGACCAGCACACAGCTCAGTGTTCTGAAAAGAGTGACACAGAGAAACAACTCTAACACTAGTTTTTTGGTTCTACTTGTACTACTTAAAAGTTAACCCAGGACAGTGTATAGAAAGGAAATTCTGCCCAGCCTGATAGATAATCTCTACATTTTTATACTTGTGGGATAACAGCAAGGTTAAAAATAAACAGATTTCTCAGGTGAGCTGGGAGAACACAACTTGCTGAGACTTGAGTCCATATTAGGGATAACAATGTCAGCTTTCATGCTTCAAGTGGAAATTACTGCTCCACGTGGGTCTGGGCAGAGTAGAAAGGGATGAGGTTTTCATGAATTAGTGGCAAGGATAAAATGGGCCCTCTCACACAAAGGATCTCTGAAAAAACAATGGAGTTGGCCCTAGGAGGTGTGCATCCGAAGAAAATATCTATCATGTGCAGGTCTCATGGTGCTCATGGTGCTTTACTGCATAGCTTGCCTCCTCTGGCCAGGCTCTGAACTCTGTTGTAAAGAATCCTCTTTTAATACAAGTTATGCCATTTCCTTTCTATGCCTGCCATTCAGTTATGGTGATGTTCTTAAACTCTCTAGAATATTAGAATGATCCATGAAGCTGTTAAAAATCCCAGGGACTATGTTGTATTCCAAACTAAATCAGCATGTCTGGAGCTGGGACTCAGCTGTCAGCATTACACAGAGTTTCTCAGGTCATTCCACGTGTCTCCAAGGTACATGATTCCAAGGTGTCTCCAAGAGAATGGATTCACAACCTTTAATTTTCAGGGTTCCCAAGATTTGTTTCTCCTTTCTCTAGTCTCCCCACAGCTAATTAATTCCCCATTCTCTGGGATTCTTTCTGAGTAACTGACCTCCTGATAAGTCTTCCTATCTGTTGTAGTTAGGGTTTACAAGGGAATGCACTTAATACAGAAAACATAACTTATAGGATTATTCTATAATATTCACCCAAGAAGTTAAATGCAAAGAGTATAAAAGATCCTTCCACACACTAAAGACCCAGAAATTCCAGCTGAGAGCCTGAATGCCATAGCAGTGTCCTGTATGAGTCCAGCTGAAAACCTAGAGCCCATGGCAATGTCCTCCCTGAGTCTGACTGGAGGCTTAGAGCCCACGACAATGTCCCATGCAAATCTGCACCAAGGATCTGTACCAAGAAAGCCCAAAGATTAGTGGTGGAAGCTAGAAAGTCTGTACCAGCAGGATGAAGGATCTGTGCCAGCAGGCTGAGGGATCTTCACTGGAGCCTAGAAGGGACACTCAAAGTAAGAACCAGTGTTCCACAAAGAAAATCACAGCCATCCTTAGCAACAGTGAGGACCTGAGCTCCTACAACAATAATAACAGCTAAGTTCATAATTGGAAAGCCAGCATGACAAGCTTCTCCAGGAGGACCAGTGTACCATCTTCCTCTCCACTTCTCTTTTTATGCTGTTGGCAATAACCCTCTGGTGGGCCTTCTACCCCAGCACCACCCTAATTCAGCTCAGCTGGAGGTTACAAGTTGACCATTAGCTATTCTACCACAGTATCCCATTTAGAGTCTAAGTCTTGATCTATGCTCATTCCTCTTTCTTCTGAATTTCAGAACTGCTGGGAATTCAGAGGTCATAGGACCTTAAGTATGCACTTTATGAATGGAAAATTTAATACATAAGGAAGAAAGATCTAGCAGATAGGTATGGTGGAGCTGTAGCTTGGGCCACTTCCTGCTTTAATTGATCTGTAGAGCATGAAATTTCTCCTACTGTTCACTGACTCACTCTGGGAAAAGAAATAATCAGTTTGACCCACTTTCTGGGAAGGTATGCTGTCATCAGCTTATGGAGAGCCTTGAAATCTATGTACATGTTTTTGGGAGTTAAGACAGTAGGCACTAAGGAGCCACTGAAGTTTTCAGAGCAGAAGATTATCATATTTGGAACTGAACTTCAGGATGATGGCTCTGAAAGGGGTGGTTAGGGTGGAGTAAAGAAGAGAAACTTCTGTCAGTAAGAAGGTTAAGAGAGAAAGTCAAGGAAGAGGCAGAGACAAGCATTTCTGAAGGAGGCAAGAAGCAAAGGGACGGGCAGACATGAAGAGTACTAGGGAGTACCTGTGACCTCTCCTCCATCTCACCAACTGATATAGGACCAACAGCCGAGTTTTCAGGGACAAGAATCTGAAAGGGAAGCATTTGCCTAAACTGTGTAGGCCCCAGTGGAAGTGTAGAAAGTGTAGAGCATAAGATGAAGACCATGAAGAGAGAAGACAATGAGCTTAGACTCAAACAGGTCTGTCTGTCTGTCTGTCTGTCTGCCTGTCTCTCTCATCTCTGTCTCATATTATTGAAAATTGGGCCCAATTTTCATTCCAAAGCAAGTTGGCTTATACTGAAATTGGCAGATTGGAGCAGAATCCACTGAACCACTGGTCTCTGGACTTTTCTAAGGACTTGTATGTTAACCTAATGGTGGTACTGGATACATTCATGGGCCAAAGGAGGGACCAAACCACTCAGGTTGTTTCTTTCATGGATCTTCCCTGGGTTTGGCTTGGCAGCCTGATTACATCCACCCTGATGGGAGGAAGAGGAAATTTTTAAAAGGGGTGGAAAAGAGAGTAGGGGAAAAATTTTTTTTTAACCTTTTGGATTCATGATTTTTCAGCTGTAGATACAACTGAGACCAAAGTACATTCTACATGGCTGGTTGCCATTCTTTTCTGGAGAGATAACTTATTTTATCAGGACAATAAAAACAAAGGAGTATGGCTAAAAGAAAATGGGCCTAAATCTGGCTTTTGCTTGTGAGATTTTGGGAGACTGCCACTGAAGCCCAGTCTGCTGGTTTGGGGCTCCTATAGAGTCAATACATTGCCATGGTAGTCTTCTTGAGTTTGGGATATGATGTGATATTTTTCTTCTAGTTATTCAAGCTTAATATTATTATGTCTAAGTTTCTTTGTCTATAAAATGGAAATAAAAGTGATATTCCATCACAGGATTGTTATGATAGACAAAATTCATTGAAACATGAGAATACTCAGGAGCATGTATGACAGTAAGTGTTTACTAACCATCAGCTATTACACTATCCTAAGTCTAGGGATACTTCATCATTCCTGAGGCAGTCTGTCACTGAAAAATGAGTGTAACATGAATCTGATAAACTTCATTCTAGTGTTTGTTCTTCCAGTGACTTTTGTCACATCATGCTTCTAGCCCATTTTCACTATCTCTATCTTCACTTTTCCAAATATGAAAATGACAGCGCCTTGTTAACCAGAGACCCCTACATGGATCAAAAGAAACCTTTTCTGACCATTTGCCATTTTGGCCTTGACAGGATCTCTTTTCTCCTCATCCATCCTCTCATCCACAGGTCCCAGACCAGGGAATCCCTGGAGCGATCTTCTCCATGGTGGACCCTGGATAGGAGCACACGGAGACTTATCATCAAATCCCCCAACTTTTGTTCATCCATGCCATTTCCTAGAGCTCACTTTGAGTCTTATTGAGGGTTTGTGTTCTTTTTAACGTCTGACATTTAACAAGAACAATCGTTATGGACCAATTTAAAGTGGAATATTCCACATATTATTTCAAGAGACAAGTTTCAAGAGACAGTTTTTGTGATGAAATTTGATCTCAGGGAAGAAGGTGATAGTGATGTGGTAGTATGGTCATTTAGAGCTGACCAGAAATGGACTGGGGTCTTGTCCAGATCATTGATTTGACACTGTGATATTAAATTAGTCAGGACCTCATCACAAAAGGCTCCCTGAAAATGAGACTGAATCCCAAAGAAAGGTGACTAGATTTTGAAGTGTGTGTCAACTTGGGGATTAAGGGATTTTCTGAACTTTAGGAAGTAGGAGAGAGCATAAAGAACATAATGAGGAATCTTGAGGAATAGAGCACGTTGGCACTTCCCAGATCTTGGTCTCCACAGGGACCTTTCACAAAGCCCAGCTTCATGAAGGAGCTCCCAGTAGGCAAACAATATTGCTGCCATTGACAGTGAATGAGCCTCATGGGAGTGAGCAGAGATTAGAACAGAGGTCAGAGTGCTAAGAGGAGCAATACTCCCTCACTGGAGTAGGAAGCCCAGAGAAGACACGAGCTGATGGGAGTGGGAAAGGAGTCTATCTTTGATTTTGCTGTCCAGGTTCAGGGCTCTGGGGGAGGAACACTTTTCTCTGTTTAAATGCACAAGAAATCTTCTTGTGTTTCTGACCTCTTTCTCTTTTCATCTGCCTTTCTCTGTCACTCTTGGAGGGGATGAGAGACAAGGTTGACAAATGACACCTGCTATATCAAAAGGCCATCATGGAGCCTACTGTGTAGATCTGATCCCTGATCTTAGGCTGAGATCATATGTTTTAAGATTTCTGACCCTAGGCAGAGGGGGCAGGTAGATAAGATGAAAGTGAAAATTTGGAAAGATGTGTGGTTTTGCTTTGAGGACTCTCTAATGCATACTCCATGTAACCACTTAAAATGAATAATCCACATGTGCTATAAATACAAGGGTTTGAATGTGCTGTGGGACAGCATTGCAGTGGCTGGGGAGGAAATAATTTGTGATACCAGGAAAGTTAAGGAAGAGGAAAACTGGCAGTCACAGATCCCTCCCAACACAAACTTATCCTGTGTTGATAAACTAGCCAAGCTTCTCCTTACTCACTGATCCTGGGTCTTATGCAGCCTTTAGAGAACAGGCTCAGAGGGAGGAGTTAGTGACCAAGAGTTCTGGCATCTTTGTGGTTATACAACATTGTCATCTTGGAGAGAAGACAGTGAGATGTGTAGGACACCTGGCCTCTCCATCACACAAGGGTTAGTGAGTTTGAAACAAAGCTTTCTCTTTAACAGAGCCATATTTAATGCACCAATGGTTACTAACCCATCTTCATTCTCACCAAATTGGATCAAGAACAGGACTGATGCTGCCAAATGGTAACAAGGTCATGCAGTTTGGACTTTGTGGATAGGTCAGCTGCCAAGAATTGAACTGATGAAGGAGTAATCAGTATTCACTATATACCCATCAATGACAGGCACTTCGGGGTTTTTCATGGTTTATATTGGTGGCCCCCAGGCCTCATGTATTTGCATTGTGCATTTGTGATTGGTTCATTGTCTAGTGCTTGGATTGGTGGTGTCAGTGCTACACCCTCTTAGGGGTGGAGCCAGGATGTGATGTAATGGCAGGAAGAAGGGGTGTCTTTCTCTCTCGTCGGTTTCCACCTTGCTGTTTGCAGCCACCTTGAACTGAGACCCCACCATGCCACCCTGCTTTGGTGCCAACTGAGTATAGACTGAAACCTGCAAAAACTGTAAGAAATAAACCTTTCCTTTTCCAACTTTGGGCATCAGGTATTTTGTCTCAGCTATGAGTAAAAAGTAACTAAGACAAGGTTAAAAAAGAAGTCCATGGAACCTACATGTAAACCAAATTTGGGTAATGAAAGAAAGACCATGTATTCTTGTACTTAATGGTCAGTTGGTCAGTCAATGTTAATCTGAAAAATACAATTGAATAGTGATTTTTAAAAAGAACAATGTTGATTTAGCTGGTGGAAGGTTTGCTTGAAGGAGGGCAGCACTGTAAATCCTTCCAGTATTGGCAATAGGATGATGAGGGTTTTAGTCTGCTTCATGTTCATATAACATAATATTCAAGACTGAGTAATAGAAGTTTATTTGACTCATTGTTCTGTAAGTTGGGAAATCTAAGATTGAGATGTCACATCTGGTGGAGGCCTTCCCATTACATCCTCAAGTACCAGAGGCATCATACAGACAGAGCGAGTGAGAGAGAGGCCAATTTCCTTCTGCCACCAACCCAACCTGTAGTAATAACACCAACCCATTCCCGAGGGAAGAGCCTTCGTGATTTAGTCACCTCTTCAACACTGTTGTGTTGGAGATTAAATTTCTAACAGATGAACCTAGGAGGGCAGATCCAAACTGCAGTAGCAAGTCAGGATACCACGTGCAAATCTGGACTCACATCTGGCAGTGATAATGCTACATGGTCGAGGCACATGGGAAAGAGTAACCTCTTGGAATCTCAGTCTTGAGACTGAGTCTCAATATGTTACTTGTCTTGAATTTTTGGCTGAAGTGTTGCTCCTCAGTCCCATACCTGGAATGATAAGTGTGTGCTACCTGTAGGCTCTGAATCCCTAATCACACCTCAGTAAGAGAGTAAGTGTATTTGGTAGCATGGAGCTGTGGGTGAGGAGTGAAGAGAACTTTTCATTCATTTATTTACTCATTCATTTATCACATGATTATAAAACACATACCACATGTAAAGTGCTGGCCTTAACACTGAACATAGAATAGTAAACATGACTTCTTATTCTCCAGGAGCCACTGGTTCAGGGGGTAAACAGACATTGAAAACAGATATTTCAAGTGTGATGAATATAACAATACGAGAGACACAAAGTGCTATGGGTTAATTTTTAATGAAATGCATTTTTACTAACTGGAAGTAAATTCAAATAGAAATTAAATATTGTCATGTACGTACTGTGACTGTAACTTTGCAAATTAACTTTTAACAAGTAAGTATGAGTGATACACATAAATTAGTGCTTTTTCCACTCACTCTGGAAGCCCATGTTTGTATTTCAGTGACACTATTCTGATTACTGGTATGTGTTTCTTATTTTTCACTTGTACTAGAAGCTATATATGTTTTCCTATCGTTTCACTGTCTATCCTTTAGTGATAAGTCCAGTTTCTTAAATTGCTATGAGTTGACCATGCTTTGCTGCATGATCCTGGAAAGTCACGTAATGTCTCTGGGAATATGATTTCTGAACAGAAATATGATCTCTGCAATTTTATTCTGCTCATACTGTTGTCAACCTGTTTGTATTGGGACCCACCCAAGACTGTTGTCTGGGAGGGGACATCTCAGTGAATAACAGACACCACCAATCTCTTCTAGCCCAAGAGATATGCCCATGTGAGAGGTAGCTGAGCCTGTACTAGCTAATCAAGGGTGTGAATGTTTGCCACCATGAGTTTTGCAGATAATTATAGGTACAGACTTTATCAGGTCTGAGGTGTGACTCATATTTTGTGTGAGATAATCAGAGTGACATCTCCCAGTGAATGCTGGGAATTGCCTAGACACAAAATAAGTGAGGCAACTACCATCTGTGATGATCTTGAGCATAAAGCTATGTCATCCCCCAACCAGGACCCTGGTATAATTCAAACTGAGATCCACTTTGCTTAGATACTTAAGATCCCTAGACCATAATAGAAAATGTCACATTAAGAACCTCAGAGAATTGCAATGGTCAGGCAACACTTGTGTGCATCTAATTGACTGGGTCAACAACAAAAGGCTAGAGAATGTCCAGCATGGTGGCATGAGAATACATAGAGTTCATCTGCTTCTATCTCTTTGTTCACAGGTGAGGTTAAGAGTCATCTTTGAGACTGCATGTCTAATCAGCATCTCTCTGCTTTGGACCCCAGTTCTCCTGAGTCAGTGATTTTGGCAATTTTCTCTCCATCATTGCTCCTCAAATCTTCAGTTCAGATGCTTAAGTATTTTCCAAATGAATTAAATGCAGAATTTTCAATGGTGACCTGTGGGCTGTACCTAACACACCTAGCAGATTTTAGTCACTTAAAATAAAAATTGAGATAGTATTTTAAAAGTCAAGAGATACTTTCATAAAAATAAAAATATATAGTTTCTTTTAAATATATATATAAGTCCAGAACACCATCAGAAATCAGTTTTCATGCTCAAGTTTACAAATTTGCACACTACCATAATTGTTCCTGTTTACTCAGGGGAGTGGGACTTGATTGTTCTGTGTGTACCACACCCTCAAACCACCTGTTTCTAACCTTAGTGACACTAATATCCTACCTCCTGTGTATAGCTGAGCCTATTTGTCACCATCAGCACCACTGTTACTGGTCCTCTCCTTCTGTTCTTTAGACACTCACCTTCCCATCTGTTATGGTTTGGGTCTGGATATTCCCCTCAAAGCCTCAGGTCATCATAGGGTTTTTTCAGAGGTGGTTGAATCAAGTGATTGATTCATAGTGCAATGCTGGGATTATGGGTAGGTGATTGCTGGATTACTCCATTGATTGGATTTGCACTGCCCTGATACTAGTGTGGTGGGTTAACTAATAGTCAATTTACAACACTCCGCTGCACTCAATCAGCATGGTTCTGGGTGTAGAAGGCCCACTTGAGGATTGTTGCCAATAGCATAAAAGGAGAACTAGAGGGGAAGATGGTGTGTTGCTGTTCTCCTGCAGAAGCTCGTTGTGCTGGTTTTCCTGATACGAACCTTGAGTGTCACTTCCTAGCTCCAGTGCAGGTTCTTCAGCCTGCTGGCACAGATCCTCCATCCTGTTGGTACAGACTTTCTAGCTTCCACTAGTAATCTTTGGGCCTTCCCAGTGCAGATCCTTGATGCAGACTTGCATGAGACATTGTCATGGGCTCTAGGCCTCCAGTTAGACTCAGGGAGGACAATGTCATGGGCTCTAAGTTTTCAGCTGGACTCATGCAGGACATTGCTATGGGCTCCTAGCCCTTGGCTGGATTCATTGGGTCTTTAGTGTGTGGATGGATCATTTATACTCTTCCACATTTGACTATTTGGATGAATGCATGAAATAATCCTGTAAATTATATGTCCAGTATTAAATTCATTCCCTTGTAAATTCTGACTACAACATCTAGTAGAGTGTTTATGATATAAGGGACCCAAAGAGGCTTGTCTCACTGTTTTTGCTGCCACCATGCACTCTTGGCCCTCTGCCATGTACCACCTTGCCTTGGAACCAGCTGATTATGGACTAAAACCTCTGCAACTGCAAGCTAAATAAACCCTTCCACCTTTAAATTTGAGTGCAGGTATTTTGTCCCAGCAATAAGAAATAAAGTAACTAAAATACTATTCAAAGAAGACATTCTCCTCTCTAGCTAGTGTTTCTGACATACTCTTTTTTTTGTTGTTGTTGTGTCCAGTAAGACTTGGACAGAAGGTATTAAATTAGAATTCATGAATACCTTGCAGGGAGACAGAAATTCCCTGAAATTTATACGTAAAATTTAAGTGCATGTACTTATTTAAAGGAAATTATACAGGGATTTTAAAAACTTTTTTTATGGCTCTGTGCTCTGACTACTCTTGGGGGCAATCTTCTTGCAGATTTCTGCCCTAGTATCCTCCAGTTTCTGCAGTCTCAAGGGCAGTGTGGCAGATGGTCTGTGAAACATGGAGGAGTACAGTTGTTGCTAAACTTTCTCAGGTTGTGATACTTGCCTACAACCAGGAATGTGGATGCCTACAACCAAGAATGTGGACTCCATAAATTGCATTTTTAAATACTATTTTAAAGTATCTTACTCTTCGAGTGGGGCAAGTCATTTCAGTAGGATTGCCAGTGTTTCAACCCCAACCTATTTGACAGACATGAGATACCTTCTAAATTGTCTGTTATTAATGCAACAAATAAGAGGAAGACGACAGAGTTACCGAACTGCCTGGTCTGTTGCAAAGCCACAAGGAGAAAAATATGATCGATGTTTGTTTCAATAAATAAGCCAATCAAGAAGTAATAAACTGAAAAATCTACCATCTTTTCCAGGTCTGATAGACTGTTACTCATACTGAGCTGAGAAATATTCAGCTACAAGTAATAATAGCAAGTACTAACAATAACTGAAAACGTGGACTTGTATAGTTTACCTCTGCTGGTTAAGTTGTTGGCTCCACTTTGTCACAAAGAACCCATGCTCATTTGATTTAAACTGTCCAACTTACCACTTGTTAGTAAGTTTTGATAACTGAATATCATATCCTCAAGGATCAGAAAAAAAGGGTGAGCTACAGAGCAAGGAACTTTCCTTCTTCTGTTTTTCTTTTCTTTTATCAGGGAAGAAAAAAAAATTTCAAAGCTCCTCAGTAGACTTCCCAACTGGCCAAAACTGGATTCTTTGGTCACCTCAGTCACAAGGGAAGTAAGGAAGTATAACCTGTGTGTTTTCCAGCCCCTAGTGTAGGATGGGAGCTGGAGAAGAGGTGACGGAAATAGAGAAAGCACAGATGAACATTGCCTATCGCAGCTGCTGGGCTCAGTCTGGGTTAGTCCCCAGCAGAATTAGGATCCGACTTAGGCATCAGAAACAGCAGCTGCTTCATGTGAGATCTGGACTCTTAATCCCCATCCCTCTTGGACTTTTCCATCAGGAATGAATGACCTAAAATACCTGCTTACATTCTTACTTCCCCCAGTAGATTGTGAGTTCCTTGAGGAGATGGTAATGGTTTATTGAACACTGTGAGCCTGACTTGTGGAAACTATTTAAAAAGAGGCTGGATGAAACTGCTAATTTATTGGCAAATGTTTATTAGTTGGAGGAATTAGCTAATTAATGGTGCACTCCATTTGCCGAAGACACAGTAGAATCTGGCTGTTAGGATCTCTAAAGTGAGAAAAGATGAGAACATATCTAAAAATAAAGGGATCTACTTAGTTTAGGCAGTATAATTACTTTAAAGAAAGACTCTTCCTTCCCTGTCTTATATTTTTGCTTTAGCACCTAGTAAAAAGCAATCCTTTCAACATAGATTCACTTAAAAAGTGCTGCACATGACTATAACAACTTACGAGTTTTCGATAGAATGTTCATGTTGTATTTGATCTAAGTACAAATGGGTGGGATAAGCAAGGGAAGATAGGAAGCCTTCTATTTAACATTATGGTACAAAAATCAGTAGTTTAGGAAGAACGTGTTTCTTTCCCACTTCACCACGAAAGAATCCTTTGAATGCTAGTCCAGTTTCTACCACCTATGTTCCTACAAGAGGAGTCTCCTTGCTTGAAGAAGAGACAAGTTAATCCACATCTCACTATAGTGGGAGGGTGGGGGAATAGGACAAAAGTGACAAGAAACTCTAAAATCAGGGGATGAAAGAAGAAGTCTTTTATTTTTCCCTTGAAGATGACAGCCAGAATAACTTGGGTATGAAAACAGGTTGGACAAGAAAGAAAGAAAATTTAAATCAGTGTTTCTGAGAACTGTATTTACATCCACTTTATTGTCTTCAGAGAGGCATAAATAATATGTGAAATTTTATCTTTATTACTTTTAATTTTGGAACTTTGCTTCTTAAATCAGAAACCTCTCAGACAGGATCACATGGGTCTCTGAGTTATCATGATTACACATAGATGTTGAAATGAAGGCTTAGAGAAACATACCTCAAATCAGTTATCTAGAGAGTAGATATTAACTACTATATATACTGTATAGAAAAACCAGTAAGAATATATATTTTTTGCATTTTGGCATGTGTTTGGAGAGTACACTCTATGCTCTCCCCAATTCACAGAGACTTGAAAAGTTTTCAGTTTGCATCTATCAAACAAATGCTTTTGCAGGATCAGGAGTTTTTAATTCTTTATTTCCTTATTTCAGCACCTGTGAGTCCCTCTGGGCTATGTGCCTCCAAAGTGATAATTGAATTTCTCAAAGTACATGTCACCGAGGAACTGAGTTTGTGCTACTTGATGGCACCACATTAATGTTGTGGTGCCAGCTTGCACCTCCACCCCTCCCAGGCCAAGTTATAGCTGAAGACTTCACATCAAAATGCAAGTGAACAAAGATCGACAGAACAATCCACAAATCAAACTTTTAGGATTAAGAGCACACAAGTCAGTCTCCTGACTGCTCATCCTGAGGTTTTGCATGATATGAGCCTGTTTGTTCAGGCCTTGTTAAGTAGGACTGAGTGGAGGTAGATTAATACAGACTGGTGGGTGTAGAAATGTCCTGGCCTGTATTTGTGCTTTGGATAAGCCATAGCTGTTTGCCTCTGGCTGTCTAAGGGAGCACAGAACTGGGTGTAAGGGCAGTCAGGTACAGACTGCAGTGCAGCAGTTTAGATGTTTCTGCTCGAAGAAGAAGAAGAAGAAGAAGAAGAAGAAGAAGAAGAAGAAGAAGAAGAAGAAGAAGAAGAAGAAGAAGAAGAAGAAGAAGAAGAAGGATAATTTAGGTGGGTTTAGGAAGGAGGGATTTCTGCATGTTGCAGTAATTAGTTGAGACCTTAGGGGACTGACTACAGGAATAGGAGACACAGGTTGCCTACTTGTCCCCTTCTGCAGTGAAAATACTGATTTTTTTGTTTGTTCATTTTTCAGTGGAGAAGAGGTTTCAAAAGGAATAAAAGTTTCCCAAAGAGCATGAAAACTTAGAGAATCATAAAAGAAGAGAAAAAAGAAGAGCTCTTGACCAGAAGAAGAAGCCAGGAGAACATGCCAGAAGGACCCGTGGGAGCCCTTGGGATGACCCATCTGTGATGCAGGCCAGGCTGAAGATCAGTAGCACAGGCAGAAGAGGAGGAGATGGAACAATGTGAGAGTGAAAGGAGGAAGCACAAGGGTTTGAGCCTTTTCTGAAGATGTGGAAAATTTAGAGTTGGGCTGCTGGTGCCACTTACTATGATTCATTGTCATTGTGTAGGTGTTCATAGGGGCTCACATATTTTCCATTCTTCCAGGTCTGTGTAATCCGGACTCCAATCTTTTTGACCATCTATTGAAACTGCAACAGAAAAACAAAAAGAATTAGGAGTTTACAAGTCTACCATCTCCTCTGTGCAAAGGCACAGCACAACGAGGAGGTTGAAAATGACCAAAAAAGAAAACAAATCAGTTTTTAGACTCACAGATGCAATGACACCATGGTCCATTTCTTGAAAAAAAAGTGAAACAATATTGTATTTTGCATGCTTTATTTGTGATTGAAAGATAAGGATATGAAGTGATGCTTGGCATGACCAGAAAACTGCAAATGGATCAGAAAATTAATAGTCCACAGGGAAAGATGTGGTACTAGGTGCAGATAGGCTAGGCCAGGGTCCACAGGTCACACCAAAGGTTGTGTATTTTATCCAGTAAGCCATAGAGGTCCATCAGCAATTTTTGAACAGGAGAGATATGTGACTTGTGTTTTAGAAATATCACTTTATTTACAGGGTGCCAACTATAATATGGGATAGCAGGTAGTGTGTACAGTGGGTATTTGTCTCTGTTCTGTAGCACTGATCACTTAACTGTCCAAAAAATTTAGGATTTTGACTTGGAGTTGAAATCTATCAACATTCAAACTCAGATGGATCACTCAGAGATGGGAAAAAAAAGAGTCTTCTAAGAGTTTTGTATAAGTATATAAGAAATGAAAGTGATAAACTCTCAGAAAGCCAGGGAGAAACGATGATTGAGGAATAGGATTCAGGAAGAGCATGTCAGGGGCTTTGTCCATGAGCTCCATTTTCTAAAAAAAGTGGAAAGGGGGAAAGCAATATTGCACTGGGAGAAAACGTGGTATCTCTGGCTCCACTTTGGATGTAAGGCCCCATCTCATTATAAGGTTCAGTGCCACCTGGATAATGAAGATCTCCCTCCCTGTCTGTACAGCTCCTCAGCTTTTATATTTGTTTCCACAATTTTACTTCATTCCACCCTTGCAACTTCCTTGTGACCTTGGTCAGCTAGGTAAATTCTCATAACGTTGGTTTCCTTGTTTATTCAGAAGTGAAATTAATATGTGGTTAATCAAATGAGTCTGAATTCACTCTCATGTTCCTGGTTACACCCACCCTCTTAATACCACCTCTCCTACAAGTAAAGCTGAACCATGCATTGGTGTAGGCTGGCTTACATTTGAACCTGCAACACAAAGAAAAGGAAGCAGGGTTTGGGTGGAATTGGGTCCCTTCCTTACCCTGTATTTAAGTCCTAATAGCTATACTCATGAATGTGACATAATTTTTTTTAATTTTAAAGCGAATAAAACATACTATGGAAATGATCCCTGAAAGTATAGCCTTAAGAGGATAAAACAGAAGAGTAAGGAACAAAGCAGATCAGAACAGAACAAAGTAAGCAATATAGCACTTCACAACAAGACAATCGGACATTAACAGTAGCTACCATAATGTCTCTTTCTTTGAAGTAGTTGAGCACAGCTTCACACACAATAATATCAAACATAACAAAATAGTATAAAATCATTTAAGAGAATGAAAGTATTATAGAACTTCAAAACCAAATAACAAGAAATGAACAATGGCTACTATAATATCTCATTTTCCTTAAAAAATTTGTTTATACTATCACACATATTAAAATCCAACAAGACACAACATGATAGAACCAATGGTAATAGAAGAACAAAAGCATGGTAGGATTTCAAGACAAAATGATATTAAATCAGCAATGGCTGCCATAATGTCTTGTTTTCTTCAAAGTAGCTGTTCATACCATCACACATAATAAAATCAAACAAAACAGAATAAAACCATTCCAACCAAATGAATGAAAACATTGTAAGACTTGAAAGCATTATAATGGGGAACCATGATTACCATAAAATCTTATGTACTCTTACCATTTCTTACATTAGGGAGACTATAGGGTATTTGTACATGTGAGTTTGATTTATTTCACTTATGAGTATGGTCTCAAGTTGCATCCATTTATTTATAAATATCTCAATGTGATCATTCTTTATAGCTGAGTAATACTTCATTGTATAAAAATAACACATCTTTTTTATCCACTCCTCAGTTGATGGGCACTTAGGTTGTTTCCAAGAGCTGGCTATTACAAATTGTGCTGCTTTAAACATGGGTACACACATATCACTGTGGTATGATGCTTTCTGTTCTTCTGGGAATATGCCCAGAAGTGGAATAGCTGGGTCAAATGGGACTTCCAATCCCAGCTTTTTGAGGAATCTCCAGGCTGACCTCCTAAATGGTTGCACCAGTCTACACTCCCACCAACAGTGCAGAAGAGTTCCTTTTTCCCAATGTGATATAATTTGGAAATAATGTCTTTGCAAATAAAAATAGTAAAGATGCCATCCTTAGCATAGTCCCTAATTTAATATAATGCCCTTTGAAAAAGACAGAAACCATATTTAAGGGATTGATATTTAAAATGTATTAGGAACTCATAAAATTCAATAACAAACCCAACAAACAAAAATTATCTTATTAAAAATAGGCAAAGGATTTGAGTAGATGCTTTCATGGAGAAGATATACAGATAGCTAATAGGCTTATAAAAAAAAGTTCATCAAGCAAGTGAGTTTGATCCCCGGTTCTTTAAAAAAATGTGCATCACATCGCTATCATCAGGGAAATGCCAATCAAAACTACAATGAGGTAATCAACTCATCATCATTAAAATGTCAATCAAAAGATGAGTGTTGGTAAGATATGCTCTGTACAGGAACCTAATAACCTCAATCAATGTAAATATTGTATGTGATAAACATGAGCTAAGAATAATAATAACAAGAATGGAGATGGGGAGCGGAAGGGAATTTAGAGGTGTAAGGATGGAAGTAAGAGGGAAGAGGACTGAAAAAAAAAAGAAACTGTATAAAGTACATATACCCACTCCCCAATGAATGTAAACATCATGTACTATAAATGAATACTAATAAATAAAATAATGAAAAAGAAAGTGTTGGTGAGGATTTAGAGAAAAAGAAAACCCTATATAGTGTTGGTGGGAATGTGCAGCCACTATGGTGGTTCCTCAAATAATTAAAAGTAGAAGTATTATATGGTTCAACAATTTCTCTCATAAGTACATACCCAAAGGAAATGAAATCAATACCTTGAAGAGCTGTCTATGTACCCATATTTATTACAGGACTACTGACAGTAGTTAAGATATGAAAACAACCTAAGCATCTATTGGTAAATAAATGCATAAAGAAATAGTGATATACTGTAAAACCGTGGCTTGTGAGCATAATTCTGGAAACATGCTTGTACTCCAAAGCACCTGTCTATCAAAGAGAATTTCCCCATAAGAAATTCAGATGATTTGTCACAACCCCAAAATATTTATATGAAAATAATTATAATACTATAATATAGTACAAAGTAATAAAGAAATAATAAAATAAAGAAATGCTAAGGATGGCATCTTTACTATTTTTATTTGCAAAGACATTATTTCCAAGAAATAATAAAATAAAAAGAATAAATTAACCTACATGTACCTTTGAAAACTTTCATATTGGTGTAAGGGGGACAAGACAGGGGAAGGTGATTGTAAAATAATTTCACTATCACTAAAGGAATCAATTTTATCTACAGGGTCAAAGATTATATATATACCAGGGATTGAACTCAGGACCTTGCGCTTGCCAGGCAGGCACTTGTACTGCTGAGCTATATTCCTGGCCCTGGTATTTTTCTTTTTGTGCAACTTTAGTAACTTTAACAAGGGTGACACTTACTTCTGCAACCTTTTAGACTTTCACAGAAATGTGGATTGCATTGTCCTTATACAGATTCATTGTGCATACCATTACAGCATTATTCAGGTGGTGCTTTCCTACAAAGTTTTACACTTTTCTCATCCCACATTTTAAACATCAAGACATCTCCCTAATCTCATTTGAAGTGAGAGTCCTCTGTTTTTTTTCTTCCTCCTCTACAGAGAAGATTTCCTCCATAACCTCTTGTTATTGGGAAATGATCACCCACAATCTGATGAGGGGGAGACCATTGGCTCAGTTGTGATCATGTGATGTCCAGTGTCATGTACTACTGGTATTGTGAGACATCACTCATTTGTCAAGTTAAAATTTATTGCAAATGTTTGGTTGTTTTGCTGAACACTCACAGAACAAGTTACTTGCAATTTAAGGCATTATATACAGGATAGATACACAGATAGGTAATAGACAGACAGACAGATAGATAATTGTGTTATTTATAATAGTACTTAGCTTTTTAAAAAAGGAGAAAATTATACCATATGTAGCAACATGTATGAGATTGGAAGACAGTTCTTGTATGAAAAAATCTAAAGCATCCAATTCACAGAAGCAAAGAATAGAATGACAATTCCTAGGGTGAGAAAGTGGAGGAAATAGGGAAAGTTGCTCAAAGTGTACAAAAATATCAGTCATTAGAATGAATAAATTCTACAGATTTGATGTATAAAGTATGACGATTATACTTGGGAACACTGGATAGTATATCTGATATTTACTAAGAAAGTACACCTTAAGTGTTTCTATCCCTGCAAAAATAACTGGTAAAGCAATGGCTATTTAGCTTGACTGTGTATACAAGACATCATGCTACATAGTCGAAGTACATAAAGAGAAAACAGAGACACACAGAAAGGGCACCACGTGATGACAGAGGTGGAGCTAGGACCAATGGAGCGTGAAGCCAAGAGCTCCAAGAATCAAGAGCCTCTGCCCGAGGCTAGCAAGAGGCAAGAAATCTCAGAGGGAACACAGCTACACTGACAACTTGATTTCTGTATTCAAGTCTTCAAAAGTGCAAGAAAATCAATTTCTATTATTTTCAACCCATTCAGTCTGGTGGTATGTCACAGCAGCCACAGGAAACTAACATGGAGCTCTTGGTGCCTGGAAGTCACTGCTGACCCCTGCACCACTGGATCATCAGTATGCTGCTCTGCCCAACAGAGAGTTGCTAGACGGTCTGTGAACCTTGGCAAGAATAATTTGAGGACCACAATCTGCGTGCTTAGCCAGGCCCAATATGCAGACTTGTTTTTTTTTTTTTTTAAACTTTAAGTTCATGCACATTGGTTATACAGATTAATGGATTTCATGCTGGCAGATTTGTATATGCACATAATATAATTTAGTCATCTTCCCATATGCCCTCTTTGCTTCCCCCTCATTCCTACTTATACATTTTTAAGAGGGAGGTTAAAAATGTGTAATGTATTTTGATCATATTCATGCCCTTTATCATCACACTGAGTGAAATAAGCCAGACTCAGAATGACAAATATCACATCCTCTCCCTAATCTTTAAAGAGAGGCCAAGAAAGGAGAAGGGAGGCTATTATTACACAATAGGAAGGCATAGGGGGGAGATGGAGGTGATTTAAGGGTAGATAAGAAAACTTGACTTTGTTCTAGGCATTATCTTTCAGGTTGAGTGTTGAGTTTTTCAACACTGATATGCCAGAAGTTATACTAGGGGGACAGTTAAATGACCCCTTAGGGATATGCTACACACTTCCGTGTTTCACAACTTGGAAGAGGACACAGTATGTGAAGTCCTTGAGTTTCTGGAGACTTCCCTCTAATCAGGTAGATTAGATTATTGTTGGTTGGTTGATTGATTGATTGATTAACTGATTGATTTCTTGTTGTATTCTGTATGCAGGTCAAAATTGCCAGGCACAAGCACCTCTACTCATGTGCTAATAGCAAAAGACTATGTTTTATACACAAACATGGTGAACAAAGTAATTTTACCTATTAAGGGATTGCGTGGCTATCTTGAAGCTGAGGGAAGGTCTGCCCTTTGATATGGAAAGAAAAGGAGACATCTTAGTTACTTTCTCATTGCTGAGCCCAAATATCTGACACCTATAGTTTAAAGGAGAGGTTTATTTTGGCTCAGCATTAGTGGAGGTTTCAGCCCATAGTCTCAGCTGGCTCCAAGGCAGGGTGGCATAATAAAGGGATATGGCAGAAGAGGGTTGCTCATGGAGGGATGAAGGGGTGGGGAGATAGATCCTTCCAGGCCATCCCCCAGCAACCCACCTCCTCCAAGCAGGCTTCACTTCACAACATCACATTTAGCTATAAACTCACCAGTGCATTAATTCACTAATAAGTATCCCCATGACCCAATCACCTTCCAAAAGCACTACCTATGAGTCTTTGGAGGATATCTAGATACAAACCACAACAGGCACTCAGGCTGCACTGAAAATCTCGTCTTGAGAACTATGTATTTTATTTTTTCTTCAAAATCTACTGATTAAAGTAAGAGTTCTGGAGGTCCTACCTGGAAATTTGAGTTTGTCTTTCAGACTATTTGTAAGGTGTACTAAAAACCCCATATTTCAAGATTGAGCTGGTTTTAGATTTCATTCAGTGAATCTGAATCTTTTACTTTAAACAGTCAGGAAACATCTTGAGTCTTTTCAAACAACTATTTAACTTGATTGTGCAATGGTTGGCTTTAGTGGAAAATACAAATGTAATCTGCACTCATTCCTCTAAGAGGCGTCAGGCAATTTAGACTTTCTCTAACTTGCTGGAGAGAGGAGAGAAAGGTGAATGAAAAGGAAGGACAGGGAAAGACAGGAAGACAGATGGTGAAGAGAAGAATCAAAGAGGAGAGAAAGGAGGAAAGTCTAGTCACATTCGAGTTTTATTCCAGAAAGGACACATTTATAAATGTACATACGTGACACACACAATGCATATACTCCAAGGCAAGTCTAAGAAAGAGAAGATTCTGGATGTTGGCAAAGATACTTCATCTACAATTGACCTCTTAGTGCCCCAAATTACACAAGACCCCAAGAGAAAAGGGCTGAGGCTTTGCTCCTTCAGGAAAAAGACATTATCTCATTCTGTGTCAAGACCCTGGAGGCTCTTTGACGTCAGAACCACTTGCCCTGCCTCCCACTGGCCTCTGGCAGATTCCAGCTCTCAGACCCCCTAGAAAGTCTCATCCTTCAAAAAGACATTTTTACAGCGCTTCTCTTCCCACAGAAGACCCATCTCCCCCACACTAGGAAATCAAAGCTCTAAGAATGACAAGGAGAAATGAAGACCATTTTGTCCCTTGTGGTAGCGCCTGATGGTTGACAAGGAAGTAGGAAAAAAATAGGGTCTTGGGTCAGGCCTATGGCTGAAGAGAAGAACCCTGTACCCACACAAGGAAGGAGAGAGATGCTCATCCTGGGATTCTCATTCACTGTCAGGTTTACTGCGGGTTCAAGCTTGTGGAATCCCAGTTTTCCATGTGAGTTTGATCTGTCTCTCACACTATTAAACAGTTGGAGGGAGGTGCTGTTGAGAGTGCTCTGAGAATTCAGAATAAAAGGGTTTGAAAATCTGAAAGCGATGGGTAATTCATTTGGAACAAAAGACCCATTATTTTCCATATGTAGAAACTGACACTTTCTACAACACTTCTCTGTCGTCGATACCAACATCCCCCAGTTATTTGGGATCTCAAAGCATTCTCTTTTCAACCTTTCTTACTGTCTAACTAGGTTCTTTCTCTTCCTTTTCTCCAGCCCAAGTCCATTTTACCATTCCTAGCTGCAGCTGAAAACCTCTACTTTCTGACCTTCCAAGGATAAATCATGGAGGTCTTATAGTACTGACAGAACAGGACACTTCCTGACCACAACAATGAGAGTTTAAAAACATAGCAGGTGAGATCCTGAGAGGGACAACGTCTGCCGCATATTTTGTTATTAGAAACCAGTTAATTCATCTTGGCTCTATTTCACCTTTGTCTCTAGTCTCATATTTGTATCAGTGAAATTCTATACTTGGAATTTCAGTCATTAGTATGGGAAAAATCCACTAGATAGGAGACGTGAAATGGAAAATTTTGTGTATGTGGTTTTTTTTCTCCTGTGAAGATTTCTTGATTTGATCATGAGAATAGAACAAATATAGGAGTGAACTATAAGAGCATAAGAAGTTTCCCAATGCTAGTGGGGAGACATCTTAATCAGTTCTACAATTAAGGGTCATCTATGTAGAGGGGAATATTGGTGTCCTGGAAGAGCCACCATCTTCTTCCTTCTCTGTCTCATAAGAATTTGGTCATGTATCTGTAAAGAATCTAGAAATAAAAAAAAACTGGATTCTGTTTTCCATCAAGATTTATTTGTTGAATGGAAACCTACAACATAACTGATATAGTTGGAAGTTTGAATTTGTCCCTTTTCTCCTTTATCTTGGTTTATCCATCTGAAAAAAGAAACCTCTAAGGTGGCACCTTAATAATATGTATTATTATAGTTCACCTCTAAAATTTCTCCCAAATGTCTAATATATGCAGAGCAAGGCTTTCCAAAGTGATAGCATCATGAAATACTGTCTTCATCAGTAGATTAATCCAATGGTGACCATTCATAGTTGAATGTTCTGTTAGTAGATAGGGCCTTGTTAGAGAAGGCAGTTACTGAGGCATTAATTTAGAGGCTGTATCTCCCTCCCTGGCTCTTCCAGCCCTCTCTTTTCATCATGGGTAACCGGTTGAACAGTTTTCCTCTGCTAGATCTTTCTACCATGCCATGTCTGCCTTGGAACCAGCTGACCCTGTACTGAATCCTTAGGAACCAAAAACCAAAATAAATATCTCCTCTTTTAAGTTAACAGTGTCTAGGAAATTATCCCAGAAACAGAAAAGTGATTAATACACATTAAGTGAATAGATATTTTCTGTGTATGAGGAGGCAAGGATGGATTTGTGCAGACCCCATAACAAAGCAATAGGCAGGTGTCATACATTATGTCTGGGCTACTTAGAGTAAACACAAGAAATTATTTCCTGTCCCCATTAGTACATTGGTAGCACTGGAGACAGAATAGCTCTGCAGCAACTAGAGAGGCAGGAGAATCCATCCAGGTCCTTTGTAGCATTAGTGATCTTTCACTTTATGATCCTGGAGGACTGATTTGTCTACAGCAGGTCATGTTTACAGCTTGCTTCTTCTTTCTTCTCCATCTCTCCAACCCCACCCACTTTTTATTCCCAAAGGATGGAGACTCTGATAGAGGATGATAACCCAAGATGATGCAAGGAATTTGTTTTGGCCTCCACTTAGGTCTGTGTTTGTTATTAGAGGAGGGGGCTAAGTCTTCCCTTCCCACTGGCTGCATCCCAGGATTAGCACCCGCTCACCCAGGACCTTGACTCACTTCTCCGAGTCTTGAAATCCTGGGCTATGGTCAGATACCAAAGCCTTTGGGGCCCAAGTGGTTCTCCAGGGACCCCCCAGGGCTTGAAAGTGTGTGGCTCTCTGGCTCCACTTTTTTTTGTATCTGTGCATGACACACCCCAATCTCTTACTGTCTTTCTGGGTTGCTACTGCTGTACAAGATTATGTGTACATTTTATTATGAAGAAAAGCTTGACCACACAGTAGTGCTGCAGTTAAACACAAAAGTATTAGCTTTTTGCAAGCACTCATTTGATGATAGTGGTGAAGTCTGTGGACAGATATGGAAATGATAACTTTTAAAATTTTACAGAAAATTGTCCATTTTAGAAAAAAGTAGAAAATACAGAAAAGCAAAAAAACCACAAACTAACAAAAAAGCCCAAAAAACAGAACAAAACACACTGTAATTCATCTCCAGAGATACCAATAATATTTTGAATATATCTTTTTAGATGTCTTGTATCCATACATGTATTTTAAATTAATATAAAAATGGAATCAAATAATTTTAATAACCTGATTATTATTTTTCTTCTCATCCACAAGAAAAGAATAGATACTAAACATCTATAGTTTTAAACCTATATATAAATTCCTTATTTAATATTGCATTGCCAAGTACAGTAACCAATTGTCATATATGGCTATTTAGATTTAAATTAATTGAAATTAAATAAAAATTTAATATATAGTATTGCAGACACATCTACTATATTTCAAGTGTTCCATACCTTCTGTGGCTAGACACTACATAGAAATATAGAATATTTTCACTATCACAGAAGGTGCCTTGCACAGTGCTATTCTGGAAAGATACATGTTCACAAGTAACATCTTGAAGACAAAGATCCTAAGGTCACATGTACTACTACTTTTAAAAAAGGGGAAAAATGAAAGAAAAAAGAAAACAAGAGCAAGTTCCTGGTGATTTGCTGTGGCTGTGGTGGGTGGAAGGGAAGCCTAAAGGGCCTCTTCTCTGCAGTATCCTAGTGTTGTCTGCTGCCATAAATTGGCAAGAACATGTGGGTTGGGGATCCTGATTAACTGTATCTTCACTGATACAGCTGGTGTGAAAGGACAAACATCCACACTAGAATTACTGAGCCTGTAGTTTTTGTACTCAGTACTGTTCACAAATAACTGAACAGGTCTAGGCACGGGTAGGAAATTATATTCATTTGTCAGTTAAAGGAGAAGGAAAGCGCAGACTCTAAAGACACCTTCTCCCTGGTAGGTGTGAGGCTTAGGTTTTTACTGGGACTGGATTCTAACCGGATATGATATGCATACTGTTATGAGAGCTTTCTAGGGAAAAAGGAGGAAGTCTCCAGGAGTTGAGACACCACTGAATTTCTTCCTTAATTTGGACATGATTGGATAGGTCATTGCACCATTGTATGTGTTTTTATTATTATTATAATGAGATTATGATGAGTTTAATGCTGTCTGTCTGTAGTGTCAACATGGCGTTCCAATAGATGGAGTCAGAATGGAGCTCTCCTGGGCATCTGGAATTTATGATAACTTATGGTGGGTAGCTGGAAGCATGTGGTTCTCGGAATACACCTTAACTTTAGCAAGCAAGTAGCATCTGTGAGCAAACAGGCTGATAGGAAAAGAAGTTATCAGTAGTTTAAGGGTTCAGTCTGGTGATATCAGGAATGAGGGAGCCATGATCCAAATCTTTCCTTTACACTGACCCAACATTCCATATCTCACTGCCATAGTTTTTCTTCTGAAAAAAAATACAGAATTTATGCGCATTTATATGCTTTCTTATGCCTATACTTCCATTGATATCCAAAATAACCTTGTGAGATGAGATCATTTTCTACCTTAACACAAGCAGCTTTGAGTACTTTGGGGGTACATTTTAAACTGAATGGAAGCAATTGTCTGGATGGTCAATGAGTTGTTTTGTCTTCCCAATGCCTACATCAAAACATAGGATCTGGAAAACTTTTTACCATTCTCTCTCATATTCCTTTTCTAAATCAAACAGTGGTTTGATAGAATTAACAAAAGCAGTTTCCTTGAGGGAGTTGAGGCCCCAGGTACACCATATACCCATGGAACTTTGTTGTGAGCTGTCCTCAGAAGGACACAGCAGTCATATAGGTGGGATCAGCACCTAACGAGGGCACAGAGCCAGGATCTTATCCTCTCTATGTGCTGGCTCCTCCCAGCTGTGTGCCCTCATCTGCAGGAAAGGATGTAGCGAAATTTGACTGCTTTCAAATTTTACTCCTCATATCCTCCCCCCCCGGCTGCTAGAGAACCAGAGAAGCTTCATTTTTATTTGCTGTTATAATTTGTATCTAGATGTGTTCCCAAAATTTCATGTACTCATAGGGTAGCTTTTTGGGAGGTGACTGGGTCGTGGAGGAATGACACTTATCAATGGATTAGTCCATTGGTGAGTTTATAGCTAAATATGATGTCAGGAGGTGGAGCCTCATCAAAGAGGGTCTCAGGGGGCATGGCCTAAATGGCATGTGTCCGTCCCTCCTCCCTTGATCTGGCTCTGCATCCTGCCCTTCAGCCATGAGCTGTTTCTGCTCTGCCATGATTTGTCTTGGAGTCAGCTGATTATGGATTAAAACCTCTACAAACTATTAACAGAAAAAATACTTTGCTCCTTACAGTTGTGGGCCTTGGGTATTGTGTCTCAGCAAACAAGAAAGTAAGACGTTTACTTTCTTTGGGTTTCAGCAAGATTTTTTTTTTAATTGAACAAGAGTTCTCATCTTTAAGAAGGAAAATGCTTGAAAACAGCTAGTTCTTATTTGAAGCCTCTTTCAACCCTTGTAATTTGTGATCCAACATTTTTTAAATGCTATAATTATTGTTGTTATTCAGAACAGAATACAAGATTGTACCTGTAGTTAGGTCTTTTACAATAAGCCTCTATAGGAGTATTATGTCTTACTGAGGGCTACATTTTAAAGATAATGTGAATACTAAATTTAGCCTTGAAATTTCCTTAAATTGCTCTTTTTCAGTTATCCTGTTATTAAGATGTAATTCACATACTATAAAATTTATGGCCTTTAAAATGTAAAATTCAATATTTTTAGTATATTACCAAAGATATGGAATAATCACATGTACCCTTGTGATATGTATGTATCCAGTACACATTAGCTGTAGGCTACTACTAATCTATTTCAGTTTTCATAGGTTTACCTAGTCTGAACATTTGATAGAGAAGCAGTCATACAGTATGTGGTCATTGTGGGTGGTACAATATCTTCAAATTTACTCCATGTCACAGTGTGTATCTGAACTTCACTGATTTTTATGACTGGATCATATTACATTGTATGGACATATAATACTTTCAATATCCGTTTGTTTATTGATGGACTCTTAAATCACTCTCAAATCAGCCAAACCGAATGATTTAACCTCAAACCAAAACTCAAGTGATTTTTCATTTGCTTGTTTTTCTTTGTATTTTGAGAGCCTTTCTGTTTCCCTTCCTCCAAAGAAATGTAAATTAGAGTCTAGTTTGAAGACAACAAAGGGACAATATAATTTATCTTAATATTTACTGAATATCATTTAGAGTTGACCCCACATATGTTAAGTGTGTGTGTCCATGAGTTTGGACTCCACCTTTTTCAATGCTTCTCAGACTTATCAAGAACTAATATTACCTAAACACCTCATTAAAACAGGCCCCTGAGCCTCACTCATAAGGATTTTGACTCAGTAGATATAGGGTAGAGCCTGAAGGTTTGCATTTCTGTCCAGGAACACTGATACTGCCTGTCTATGAAGTACACTTTGTGTAGCACTGTGCTGTATTAATTATAATCTGAAAAGTGATATAATTTGCTGTTGTCTGCACTATATCACCTTCTTACCCCAATAGTGAGTGCATGAGAAAACTTCCACATGCTTGTAATAAACAGGATCCCAGTTCATAGTTATTGCTATAAGCTGGGCACTGTGTGAGGTATTTTATCCAACACAGAGTGGTAAATTAGTAGGTTTATAGTAACTGAGCTGTTAGAGGAATAACTGGTATTCTAAAACAGGTTGCTGGACTTCTTCATTAGACGAGGTAATTTTGGTTCCAAAGAGTAGATACTTAATAGTAGCAATTTTGTTCAGTTTTGGAGACGTTCACAGAGAACTTGCTAAATGCTAGTCTCCTCTGCCCTAGAGGAGCTAATGTACAAAATAATTTTAGCAAAATTATCTTGGTTACATTTTTTACACTATTCTCCTTTATGAGCATTTTGTCTGATATCCTCAATTATATTGCAAATGTGTTGAGGTCAGGAACATGACCACTTGCTTTATCTTCTTTTTTTTTGTCTACTGCTACACCCTGTACAGTTTTGATCTTATCTATGCACTTTTAAAATAGACCTTTTTTAAAGAGCAGGTTTAGGTTTACAGCAAAGGTGAACAGAAAGTACTTTCAAGTTACCTTCTGCCTTCACAAATGCATGGCCTCCCCCTTCCCCATCATTGACCTTCTATTCCAGAAAAGCACATTTGTTAAGGGCAGTGAACTCACATTGACACATCACTATCACCCAAAGTCTATACTTGATTGCAAGACTCACTTTTGGTGCTGTATATTCTGAGTTTTGACAAATATGTAATGACATAGTTACAACTTTACAGTGTCATATAGAATTCTACCATTTCTGTAATGGTGTCTGTGGCTGAAGTTACAATACACAGCCTTTTTTATTTTCAGATTAGCCTCTTTCACTTAACAATATGTGCTTATGTTGTCTCCATATCTTTTGGGAGCTTGAGAGCTCATTTTCTTTCAGCACTGAGTAATATTCTATTGTCCGGAATTGTCAAAGTGTATTTATTCATTCATATTCTGAAAAAAATCTCCATTGTTTCCACATTTTGGAAATTATCAGTAAAGCTGTTACATATGCTATGTGCAGATTTTCCTGTGGCCCTAAGCTTTTAACTCATTGAGCATATACCAAGCAGTACAACTACTAGATTGTATAATAGTCTATCTAGTTACATAAATAGTCTATTTAGTTACATCCATAGTGGATGGATACTATACTGAATTTCCTACATTAACGAATTCATATTCTTACTGTTCCAGATCCTCGCCTCCATTTTATGTTGTTAATGTTCTGGATTTTGGCCACTCTGATAGTTAGGTAGTAGTATTTTATGGCTGTTTTGTTTTATGATTCCCAATGTTATGAGACATGGAACACATTTTCATGTTTATTTTCCATCTGTGTAGCTTCTTCAAAAAGTTATTTGTTCAGGTTTTGGCCATTTTTAATTGAATTATTTGCATTCTTATTGTTGAGTTTGGGTTCGTTTTGTATTTTGTGTAACACTTTTTTATATGATATATTGTTTGCAAATAGTTTCTTCCCATCTATAGCTAATATTTTCCCTCTCTTTACAGTGTATTTTGAAGGGAAGATTTTCTAAAAAATTTAATCAAATCCAGTTTACAATGATCTCTTTCATGTACCGTGTCTTTGACATTGAATCTAAAAAGCCATTGCTGTACTTGATTTTCTCTCATGATATCTTCTAGGATTCTGTAGTTTGGTGTTTTATTTAGGTTTGTGAACCATTTAGAATTAATTTTTGGGAAATTTTTGGGAATTTTGGATGTAAGTCTGCATCCAGGGTTATTTTTGTTTGTTTGTTGTCTGTGGATGTCCAATTGTCACAGAATCATTTCTTTACAAGACTGTCTTTTCTCCATCGTGTTGTCTTTGTTTTTTGTGAAAGATGGGTTGACTATTTTTCACATGGGTATACTTCTAGGCTCTCAACTTTGTCTTATTTATTTATTTTTTGCCAATTCCACAATATCTTCAGTACTGTAGCTTTGCTGTTTGAAAGTCAAGTAATGTCAGTCCTCCAACAATTATTCCTCTCCTTCAATAGTATTTTGGGTATTCTGGGTCTTTTGCTTCTGCATTCAAACTTTAGAATCAGCTTATCAATAGCTAAAGCATTCAGTCATTTTTAAAATGTCTACAGACATGGTAATGTGGAATACAATGATAAAAATATGTGCCCCCTACCTCACTGTCCCTAATTCTAGATGCTTTGGCAGCATCGTTGACTAATGCATTACTTGAAAGTCACTTTTCTTTGCCATTTCAGCAGACAACTTTATGCCTTGTCCCTATGCTTTTGACACATTTTAAAATCAGAGAGTGCACACTCCAGTACCAACAGGGACAGGTGCGCAGCAGAAATGGCTGAAGCTTACTTCTGCTCAGATAATAGAATGGGGGCTGCAACCAACTGAGGAGTGCAACTAAGTGAAAGAGAGGGAAAGAACAGAGAATCCATAGTTGTGTTTTCCCTGGGGGAGGCAAACCTTGTTCTGTTGCTTCTGAGTTTTTAAAAAAGTGAAAATTTCAGAATTTGATATGGCCTCTTCCAATTAGATGTTGTTATAAACAAATTCAAGTTAAGTTTTTCAAATGAGGGCTAACATAGCAGGAGGCTCAATTCTATTTGGGCCACCAGTTGCCCTCTCCATTACAACTCAACCCTGTCCAACTCAGCTCTTAGCAAACTCAGCAACAGCAGACTTTTGCTGTTCTAGTGACTCCTACATAACTCTTTATAAACACATATTTTGCATCTAAAAGTTCAATTCTCTTCTCACATTTTTCTACCTTTGCCAACCAACCACCCTGTGACTTTTAAGAACAATGACTCTCTGTGTGTGTGTGTGTGTGTTTCTTCTGTCATGAAGATTTAGATGAAGATTTCAAGTTGGGTTTTCCTTCCTGCTTTTCACTACCCCTCTGGTACTCTTTGGAATTTGTTTTTATGTTGACTGGCCAAAGTCATGTCCCTACAGTGAAAAAAAAATCTAACAAGTCAACTCTGAGGCTTACCATAAATCTCTGACCACAAGTTATCAGTGCTTTAAATCAGTTTAATTTAATAAACTCATGATGACTAACTCTGTTGTAAGGATAATTTAGGCTCTTGTTTTTTTTCTCAAGGTTTTAATGAATGTTTAGGAAAGGTGACTGGCTAAGGGGAAAATTCTCATGTACTTATTTTAAACAGGTTCTTGCCTCCCCAAACTCATTCTCATTTCCTTTCCCATATACAAAATTCCTTGCACAAGGGATATGCCATAGTTTTCTCATTACCACTATGATCGTTAAAATATTTACCGAAGACACCTGTATGGTAGATATCACACTAAACATTTTGCCTGTATTATTTTCACTTATGCCTCTCAAAAATGATGACTACACTTTCATTATTATTTTCACTTACAATAATAGCAACTCTATCCCTTGTCTTAGTCCATTTGGGCTGCTATAAAAATGAATTTATAAACAACAAGAACCGTTTTGGGTTTATAAACAACAGAAATTTGTTTCTCACTGCTCTAGGAGCTTTAGTTCCAAGTTGGGGTGCCATCCCACTGGGGTTCTGCTGGCAGTTTGCCTCCTGGCAGGTAAGGAGTTACCTCTTTGCAAGCTCTGGACATGAAGAAAAGGGGAAAATAAACTCCCCACGGTGTCTCTCTCTCTCTCTCTCTGTCTCTCTCTCTGTCTCTCTCTCTGTCTCTCTCTCTCTCTCTCTCTCTCTCTCTCTCTCTCTCTCTCTCATTTAAAGAAAAAAACAAAATAGAAATAAGGATAGAAGTAATACATCCAGGGTCTCTTTTTATAAGGATATCAATCTTATTCCAAAGTACACAGTTCTCAGAATCTGACCATGTTTCAAAGTCCTCACTTCTTAACACCATCACCTCAGGGGTTCAAATTTCAACATTTGAATTTTGAGAGGAAAACAGACATTCAGTTGATAATATTTCTTGGTTTCACAGTATTATGAGAAAATTAAATTCAAATTTAAGAGGCCTTGAAAGTTGACATCATTCATCCCCCAGCCTCTGGGTAGGATGGAATCCTACTCATTAGAGAACTATGATAGAAAGATATACACAGTGTGTAATTGTTATCCACCATACTGTTCAATTGCACAGCAGAACTTCTTAGTCATCAATCCACTGCCCCCCTTCCCTCCCTTACTTCTGCTCTATTCAACCTCTGGTAACCACCATTCTACTCTCAACCTCTATGAGGTCAACTTTTTTAGATTTTGGGTGAGATCATGTGGTATTGTCTTTCTGTGCCTGGCTTATTTCACTTAACAGCATGAGCTCCAGTTCCTCCCATATTGTCACCAATAACAGGGTTTTATTCTTTTCTGTGGCTGACTATGTATTGTACCACTATGTATTGTACCACACTTTCTTTATTCATTAGATGATAGGCACTTAGGATATTTGCACATCTTGTCTATTATGAATAGTGCTTAACATGGTGCAGAAATCTCTGACACAGCCATTTCATTTCTGTTGGAAATATACTCACTAGTGAGGCTGTGGGATCTGATAGTGTTCTGTTTTAATTTTTAAAAGAACTTCTATAACATTTTATATAATGGTTATACTAGTGTGTATGTGTGCAAGTTTTCCCTTTTATCCACATCTTTGGCAAAATTTGCTAACTTTTGTCTTTTATGTTATAGCCACTGTTGCTCACCATGGTTTTAATTTGCGCATCCTTGATCACTACAGTGCTCACTACATTGAGCATTTTTCATATATCTCTTGCTCATTTGCCCATCTTCTTTTGAGACATGTGTAGTTAGGTCTAGTGCCCATTTTTCAATTGGGTTATTTTGTTGTTTTTGTTGCTGTTTTGTTTTTTTGCTATCGAGTGTTTTGACTTTCTTACATATTCTGCACATTAACCCCTTATAGCTTGCAAACATTTTCAGTCCCATTTTACAGGTTCTCACTTCATTCTTTTGATTGCTTCTTTTATTATGCAGAGCTTTTTAGTTTTAGAAATTTCAGTTGTCTACTTTTACTTTTGTTTCCTATGCTTTTCTTTGTTTTATTTTTTTAAAAGAGGGTAAAATTAAACACAACAAAACAGAACACAAGAAAGCAATGTAAGAGACATAAATTTCAAAGCAAGACAATCAGAGATCTTTGCTATCTATCATATTTTCTCTTGTTTTCTTCCAAATAGTTGTTCATATCTTCACATAAAGAGAATTCACATGAAGCAACCTAGTATAGAACTGATCTGAACAGGATGAGGAAGGCATTTTAGGTCTTCAAGACCAGACAATGGGGAAGCCAACAATTGCTGTCATAGTGTCTCTCATTCTCTTTAACACAGTTGTCCATACCTTCATGTGTGTTGAACTTAAGCAAAACAAAACAGGCTAAAATCACTCTGAACAAAGAATGATAGTATTGCTGGATTGCACATCGTGATGTTATGGAATCAGCACTGGGTACTTTAGTGCCTCTTTTTCTTCAAAGTAGTTGTTCATTTCATTGTATGTTGTATAATTGGTTCTCATAAACTGATTATATGTTGTATGCATGCATGAGTATCTATATGTATATCTATCCTTTCTGCATTAGAAGGAAAAACAAAACAATGCAAGACAAAACAAAACAAATTCCTAGAAAAACATGAAATGAAAAAGTCATATAAAACCGCAATACAAAGGTGATGTACAATGGTTACTATGATGTCTCAGCAGTATATAACAATATTAATAAAAACAAAACATTGAAGACATTATAAGAGGTAATAATTAAACCAGAGTGGGTATCCTAGTGAGTCTTGTTATCTTCAGTGTAGTTGTGTATACTCTCAGACTTGATACTATCAATCATAACAGATTCAAATAAAATCAGTCAATACAAAACAGCAATCTAACAAAGCAGATTCAAATAAGATCAGTAATAATAAGACAGTATAAGTTATACAGGGCTTCAGATTAAGTTAAGAGGAAATTAAGGATGATTACTATAATATATCCTGCTATTTGGGGGATAACTGTCTGTGCCCTCAAATCTAGTGCAAGTAGACAAACTGGAACAGAATATAATCCATCTAAACAGAGTGGTGAGAATAATGTAGATTTTAAATCCTGTTACACTATTAACAATATCCTCTGCCTTCCTTTTTTACACAATTCCCCCCATCCTTTCACACTCACAGGGTGCACTGCCCTTTTGGGTCCCACTAACTCCCTCAGTTTTTAGATTGAGGAGGAGCAACCTGTATTTACTCTAACTGGTTCTGAACCTTCTGACTCCTGGGCTTGATCTCAAGTTGTATTCCTTTACCTATAAAAGCCTCACGGTTTTTCTTCATTATAGCTGAGTAGTTCTCTACTGCACAAAAGTATCATGTCTTTTCAACCTATTGGTTGAGTTGGCCCTATTTCTCTCTGATTCCCTGTCACATAGAGCATTGCTTTCTCATATTTGACATTCTGTTCATTCAGGTTAATTATGTTTCCAATACAGAGCATCTCGATAGACCCTATCTCCTGAACTACTCTGCCTGTGTTTCTTTTTGTTAGTATATCTAGGCCGTCTATGTTAGAGATTACACCAACCTTCTCTGCCTCATTTCTGCTCTGCTACTTTTCTGCCATTGGTTGTCTACTTTCCTCCTTCATTCCACTGTCTGCCCCATTCATTGAGGTCTCTCTGCTACTGTTCTGAAATCCTGGTATTTTTTTTCTCTCTCTCTAGAATGTTCTTCAGTATTTTTTGTAGGGTTGGATTGGTGGTCACGAATTCCCCCAGTTCCTTTTTGTCATGGAAGCATCTTGTTTCTCCATTAATTTCTAGAAACAGTTTCGCAGTGTACATCAATCTGGGCTGGAGGTTATTTTCTTTCAGGGCTTGGATTATTTTGCTTCAAGCTCTTCTTTATTTGATGGTATGTGTCAAGAAGTCTGCCATGATTTTGATGAGTTTTCCTTTATAGGTGATCTGTTTCTTTTCTCTAACAGCTTTTAATATTCTGTTCTTATATTGAATTTCTGGGATCTTGATTATTATGTGTCTGGGTATAGCTCTGTTTTGGTTGTAGGTGGCTGGAGTTCTGTATGCTTCATACATCTGAATATCATTTCCTTTTGTTATGCTTGGGAAGTTTTCCTTAATTATTTCTGTGAACAGCCTTTGTAATTCCTTTGTTTTGACTCCTGCTTTTTCATTCACATGCTTTATTCTTAGATTATAAATCCTCCTGTTGTCTTCCTGCCTTGGTATTGTTACTGCCTGTTCCCTTGTTATTTTTAAAGAGATCTTTCCTTTCATGATCACACATTGCAAACCTATCTCCAAGTTTTGATAGTCTATCCTTAGTTTCTTTCAAGCAGTTTTGACAGCTTTCAATGGAGTTTTCAGTTTTCTGGTAATCTCTTTGAATCTGCTTCATGTAACCTAGGTTTTCTTTATATTTTTCATCAAACATTTCTCTCCTTCTTTTGTATTCCTCTGTTCTTCCAGCTGTGTCTTCTTGAGAGGTGCTTAGCATTTCTTTTATTAATCTACTTATATCTTGCTTAACTTGAATTAGCATTTCAGTTTTGTTCTTGTCTATGAAGCCCCAAAGATATCTCTTTATGTCCGCTGATGCCATGTTTGAGGTTGCCTGTTTGCTGCCCTCAATCTCTTTTTTTAAAAATAATTTTATTTAAAGAGAAAACAACAAAACAAAACAAAACAGAATAAAGGGTATCAACAATACAGTATTCCAAGGAAAAAAGGAAAAGAAGAACAACTCAATCTCTTTTGTATTTACCTCTCCTGGATCAATATTCTCAGGGTTGGGGGCTGGGGGCATTTTCTTATTTATTTCTCATCATGTTTTTGGTTTCTTTCATACAAGTGTATAGTGGAGTTCCCAGCCCCTTTCCTTGTTGGTTATAGTTTCTCTGCAGCATGCTGGCTAGGGGTTTCTGCCCTCTCCAGTTTGCTGTTGGTCACTGAGGTGCAAGCAGGGGTGGCATATGCTGGCCCCTCCCCTCTGGGCCAGTCAACCTTTGGGGGCCTTCACCATAAGTGTGTGCTGCACATAGGGAATCGATTTGGGATGATTTATTGGGTCCCAGCCAGGAGTGTGACCCAGGCCAAGCAGATCCCACCAATCTGCTCTGGGAGGGGAGTAACCAACTGAAGTCACTGCCATTCCCAGTTCAGCTTGTCCTGCCCCACTCCAACATGTGGTCCAGTTGGTTTTCCCTTTCCTGTGGGAGGGTCTTATTCCCAGCACTCATCATGGGTTAATGCTGGCCCCTCTCTGGCTCCGCTCTCCATTGGGCTCCCCATCTCTGACTTCAGCACGGCTGTGGTGCGATTTTGTGGCAGCTCCAGGTGAGTCGTGCACGGGCCACTCAGCTCCATGCACAGGGTGGCTCAGGCCAGTTGCATTGGCACAGGTTCGGGTGCTCAGGCTGGACATGGCTTGGTGAGAGCGCCATGACCGCTGATCTTAGCTTCTCTAATGGTAGCCCCAGGACTTCATATTTGAGCAGCTCTTTTCCCTTCAGTTTCTTCCTGGATTGAGAGAATCCATCTTCCTCTGTCCGGGTCTCTCCAGAATGTTTTATTCCAGCATCTGAGCTCTCTCTCTCTCAGAGAGGCTCCATATCCTGTTACTTACCGGTCTGCCATCTTCAGCTCCTTCATTTTTCTCTCTTTTCAAAAAAATAATCTTTCCCATTCCAATGTCCTTAACTGTTTCCCTTATGCTTTCTTCCAGAAATTTAGGCTCTTACATTTAAGGTTTTAATCCATTTTGAGTTTATTTCTGTAACTGATGAGACATAAGGGGTCTAGTTTCATTCTTCCACATCTTTTGCACAATTCTCCCAGTACCATTTGTTGAAACAAGACTCCAGTGTGTGTTCTTAGCATTTTTGTTGAAAATCAGTAGTTGGCTTTTTATGCGTGGGTTTACTTCTATACTTTCTATTCTGTTCCACTGGTCCATCTGTCCATTTTTATGACAATACTATGCTATTTTAAATATTTTTTTTCATTTGACGTACTGCCACAGATCATAGAACTTCATTTGGAATTTTTATGTGGAATTTTATTTATTTGGAATTTTATTTCTTCCAAAAGATTTTAAAATAGGGTATTTATTTGTTTTATAATATGCATAACTCTCTCAAATTCTCTGGAGTATCATTTGAAATGGGAAATAGTATGTGTGCTTGTGCATATGTAGTTTAGAGAGAAATCAAAACAAAAGCAAAATAAAATATCTACTTATTGTTCCTTAAGCCAATGTTAATAGTCAGGGCTAGGAAGTCAGAATCCTGCTATTTATCAGCAATGACCATTTATTATCTATAAACTGAAACTAGATACTTGAATTAAAGAATTCCTGGTGTCTTTTTCCTGTGGACAGAATAAAAACTTGGTATGTCAAGCTTTAAAGCTTACTATCTTCACATAGCTTTTCACTAAACCACCCATCTGCACATCCTCATCTTTGGGACAGGCTGTTTACTTAGTAGTTCATAGACATGAACTGCAGTCATAAAATATAAAGTGTTATACAAATATTGTTAGTAATTAGTTTCTTGTTTTATTCATTAAAAAGTCTTTTTAGGACTGAAACTATTTTTTCTGACTTGTCTAAATACCCAGAAAGTGAAAGGTATGTGTGTGTGGATGTGTGTGTGTATCCACTTGTGTAATGTAGGAGTGGGGCTATCCTCAGGACCTCTGACATTTTCTTTCTCCTTCATCTACTCAAGAGAGCGTTGTCTATGTTAATTATGTAAATGGCTTTCTGATCGTGATCGCAATGTCCCCGCCAAAAGCTATTCAATAACATATACCATTATTATAAGGAGAACTGATGAGTTTACAAATTTGCAAATGTTTGTTTACTCAAGAAAAGAACAAAAATCTGAGTTCTAAGCAACAGCAGCTCAAAAGGGGTTTCAACAATCTTGAAGCCAAGAAAAGATACAGAAAAGAGAGTCAGTTCATAGGAACACAGTCCAGGTGAGAAACACCATTCCAATAGCCAGGAAACCTGGGGAAAAGTCAGGTGTTTCCTCCTTGCCAAGGTCCTGACTCAGAGCCTAGAGAGCTTTTCTCTTCTTTTATTGTGGTTTTTTTTTCTGTTATTGGTATGCATTATATATACATAACAATAATATTCATCACAGAGAATTTATACCCTACATGATGTGTCTTGTTGCTTGTTTTCTCCCTTACCTTCATCCCTTTTCCTCTCCTTATTTGCAAAACCTTTGTTTCCATTTTCTTCCTTCTATTCCTTTTTCTTTCTTTCTTTCTTTTTGTTTTTTGTTTTTAGAATTCAGTCCCCATAGGAAAACCAGGGTAGAACATGAAGGAGAATGTGAAGTTGTCTCTCCCTCCATAACTAAGCATGCAGGTCTATGACAGATGTGGGTTAGACTTAAGAGACACCTAAATTTGTAAATGGCCAGTACAGGGACAACTCTGCTCTTCTCTGTGTAAAGCTATGTGTCTGTTTGGGGTACATGAGGGTGCAGAGTTATTTTATTACATTGTTACTTCTCAACTACCCAGTGCTGAGCCATTTACTATGTTTGTCCTTCAAATTTACTTTTGGAAATTTCATTCCCTAAACATTGTCTTAGTTACTTTCTAATTGCTGGAACAAAACACTTGACACCAATAAGTTAAAGTATGAGAGTTTATTTTAGCTCACAGTTTGAAAAAGTTTCAGTCCATAAACATCTGGTTCCAAGACAGAGTGGCTTGGTGGAGGAGAAACAGTCCATGGAATGGAAGGCAGCCAGTAAAGCAGAATCAAGGGAGAAGGAAGGATGTATATACACATCCTCAAGTCATGCCCACAGTGACCCTTCTATTGGGTTTTATCTCCCAATATTGCACCCAGCTATAAATCTGTCAGTTTATTAAGCCATTATCACACACCCAAGATCCAGTCACTTCCCCAAAACCTCATCTATGAGCACATGAGGCTTTGGGGTGACATCTAGATATAAACCATAACACTAATCTAAACAGACTAATATAAGCCTGAAATTTAAGAGTTTAAAAGAAAAATTACCTTTTTTGTCTTTAGAGTCTTTGTTATCTTAATTAAAATTATTGATTGATATAATGGGTGCACTTATGAGATACAATGGGTGTTTTGATTCATGCTTGCATTGAGTTATTCTGAAAATATAATAGAAAGATGTCACTGAACCTTATCTGCTGGATCACAATCAGTATTTACCCTTGGGCACAAGTAAACTCTTCCCCATCTATCTTGCACAGTACTAAGAAAAAAAATCCAACCCCTTGGTCTCACCACTCAGCATTTTTACACAACTTAGTTAAAAAGAGAAAGATGATTTTCTTCATTTTTACTTAACAAGCTTTCCTGTAACATTTGTCAAAGTCCAGGAGCTGTTGTGAAGTACTGTAGAAAGATGAACTCATCTAATTCTCTCACCAATCCAATGAAGTAGATACCATTATACTATTTTAGAATGTGAAAACCAAAGCATGGAGAAGTGAGATGACTTGTGTGATGATATAGCTCATCACTGATAGAATCAGTGCTCCACCCCAGGCTGTAATACCAGGTCAAAAACAATACTTTGGTTGATATTCACCTCCTGATCTTTTCCTTTAATTACTCAGGTAGTAAATTTTCTTGTTTGTATAAGGGGTTATACAGTGACATCCTTTCATTATTCAAGGGAAGTCTCTGGAGCTTTACTCCTCATGTGGTTCTATTTGCCTTATGTTGAAAATATTACAACTGTGCATTTAACTCAGGACTTTGTACTTAGAGTTATGGGGCTACAGGGAGCTCAGAGGGCCTTGGACCACTGTTTCTCAGGGTCTGGATGTGTATATGACTAAATCTGATTCCCTCCACTGAGCCAAAGCCACACAAGGAAAGAAGACAGCAGCCTGGTTGTGCAGGGTGCTCATTCAAACCATACAGCTTAGATTCTCGGCATCTGGTACCAACTGTACCACACTTTGAGTCACTTCCAGGCAGTCCTCCCCGCTTCTTATGGGCTGCAGTGTGGTTTAACCGACAGGAATTCCAGCAGGAAAGGATGTCACAGGCTCCTTCCACTGTCACAAAACCAGCTCTTCTGGGTGCAAAGCTATGGAGCAGCTGCTCTATAGTCCCTCCTGCCAGTAAAGCTAATATGGCTTTCTGGACATCCCAAGCAAGAGGAGAGGAGGGAGGAGAGGGAAAGGAGCAGACGCAGAGAGCAGGAGGATGGCAGAAAGAGAAAGGAAAAAAAAGATCCTTTTCACTAGTCCTCAGATTATCCAGCCTCTCACCCACACTTCCTCATTCCCTTCGACTTGTGCTGTATATACCATGTTATAAATCTCATTTCCAACATCTTTGAAGATTCTGCTGCTTAAGACTCATGTGACCTTCAATAGTACAAATTTTCACCCATGGAAGATAAAGCTGGTAAAGTTGTTTCCTCATTTCTTTTCTGTTTTGGTTTTCAACTCCTTCCATATTGGCATTTTTATTCACTTCCTCTATCGTAGTTTCCCCTCCTGTTGTTTTCTACCTATCTCCCTTTTACTCTCAGTTGTGCTAGCTTGCTTATGATTCTCTATGAACTAATCATCCTCTTTTTAACCTCTTGGTCTCTATCAGTGATGGTCCCTTCCCAAATTCCCTGCATTCACTAATCCTCCTTGATCTTAGCTTTCTTCCAAAGACCCTGTTCCTTAACTCTCTTTTAACACTTTATTTACCCTTGTAATGCAACATGAGATCCAGTGGCATTGCATTCTTTAATCTCAGTGTCCTAACCTCTCACAAGACAATAAGCTTTATGAAGGAGATTATTATGTTATTGTCACATTACCTTTGCAAAAAATACTTCCAAGTACATGGAAAATGCTACCACATATTTGTTGAATAGATAATACAATAGTATATAGCAATGTAAACTGGTGTCCACCTTCAGCAAAGGATCTCATTATAATCTCAAACACTATATGAGCAATCAGACTCCAAAATGATCAAGCTATTCATGCAGAATATGCAGCTATTCAGATTATAGATGGATGAGCACACAGATCATCAGCCTTCAAGCTTGTTAGGACAAGGAATACATCTTATTGATACTGTGACTTCAATGTCATATCTTGAAAGTAGCAGGTTTGCAATGAATGAGTACACCAGCATCCTATTATTTCCACTACCTAGGAGGAAATGGAACAGTAGCTATGTGGTACCACATTTGGTTTGAGCCCTTTAGACAATTAAACCAAACAACAAAAGCCTAAGATTCAGATTAGGGTACAAGTTTCTTGCTTTCTCAGTTTGCCAAGTGAGTAGGAATCATCACATTGTTTTGTGCAATACTGGTATGAACTGCATCTACTTCCTGAATAATAAGTTGCAATTGCTGGATGGCACATAGAGATGCCCCAGATATTCTGTTACCATCATTCCAACTGAAACAAGCTGCTGCTATTTTTAAAGTTCCTCTGGAAAATAGGGAATCCAATTCCTTTAGCTTATCCATTCTGAAGTCTCTCTGATCTCCAGGGAGACTAATGTCTCTTCACATCCTGTTAACATGGCTTCTCCCTTGTATTTGGAACATTTCTCCCAACAGCTCATATCGCAGATGAGAGGATAAACTTCTGATCAAAGCTATCACCCAATGTCTGCCCAGTTGTCCTGACTTAATAGACAATAGAGATAAAGAGACAGTAAATGACCATGTGATGTCAATGAAGATGACAGTGTGGTGATTGCAGACTAGTTAGTGTTGCCACCCAACAGCACTGAATGAGGTGGTGGAGGAGCTGCACAGTGGAACAATCTCAGAGAACTGAAAAAGTCAGAAAGAATGAAAATAGAGTGCTTGTGTTTTAAATTTTAGGTTTCCACTTGAGTAATTTGCTCCAAGGTCACAAGGTCTCCAAGGTCACAAGATTTGTCTTCCCTGACCTTGTTCTCTATATGGAAAATATGCCTGAAAAGAGTATAATTAACTGATATGTTTGTATTATTTGTATAACATGGTTTAGATGGTGGATAGCACATGGTGTACAATAAATGTTACACACACACAAGCCTGTGCATGCACACATTCTCTTTGGGCTGTGAGGAATTACTCTGATGGGGAGATCAGCATCTGTGCTGTGACTTGTGTTTGGGAACTCACAGCCTTTGGAATGTACTTTGAAGAGAGCAACCCAATGTCTTATGATCCTCCCCAACAAAGTTCCCAAAGCAAAATTTATGTTTATTGGAGCTTGTCCTTTGTGTGTTAGCAGAGTATACCAAAATGAGGCATTCGCCCAAATTAGATGAAAATCAGTACAGATATTTTGTAGAGTGGAAAGAGGGAAGAGGGATAGAGAAAGGGATGGAGGGAGGGAGGAAGGGAGGGCAGAAAAGAGGGAAGAGAGGGGAAAATGAATGAGAATCGCATCATTATCAGGTAGAAGATAATGGAAAGATAAAATGGGGGCAGAGGAGAACTTACTTGCTCTATCTTGCTTCTCACAGATGCAGCACATAGATTTGAGGTTAGGGAGCTGGGGGGCCCAGGCATCAGACAAAAGTTACTCCCAAGATAATGGCGTGACAATTTCAGCAAGTATCTCAGGTGAAAGTAAACCTTGTTTCAAAGTCAGTTGAAAAATATCAGTCCTTTACTCAATAATGGACTAGTTAAGGATTTGCTGGGAAGAAAACCATGCCCTAGGGCACAACAGAGGACAAGATGCTCTTCATGTAACACAAAAGTTTCCCCTGGATGTGGCAGAGAATCCCTTGCCAACCTTGCTGAGTTTTCACTAGGCCCTGGGTAAGAAGATGCTGGAGAATCTCCAGGGACTGGAAGTCACATGGTTGTGTATTTTATGATAAAATAATTTCAGTCATTCCTACCCCATATGCATGGTGGATGCTTAATGAATACTTTGTCAACTTGATAGTGTTTAAATGGAACAACCTCTCTAACTTTGTTCTCCAAGAATTCATTTCACTTAGTTTTCCACATAGAGAAAGAAAAATCAAGGTAGCCAGCATCTTTTACTCTAAATGGTGAGAAAATTTCAGATTTTTTCTATTATAATCACTGTTGTAGACTTTGAGATTTGACAGTGATTGACATGCTGATTTCCACTAATACATAAAAATAGTTAAAGCAAAGCAAAAACCAACCAGAAGCAGTAAAGAATGTATTCTAGTCTGTAGTATGTTTGGGAGCAAACAATTGGGAGCTTCTAACCCACACCTGGTAGAGCAAGGGTTTGTTATGGCTTATGTCTGGATGTCCCCCAAAGCCTCATGTGGTCATGGGTGGTCGGGTTTTTGGAGGAGACTAAACCTAGAGTTTGTGATTGCTTCCTACACCAGTGTTGGGATTAGGGGTTTCAGTGTTACACCCACCCTAAGTTAGGTAGCCTGCATACAATGTAAGACACAAAAGAGATTTGTCTCTTCTCTGTCTCTCTTTTCTTGCTTTTGCTGTCTTCTGCCACCATGAACTGTTGCCCTTCTGACATGTGACACCCTGACTTGGAGCCAGCCAATCATGGACTGAAACCTGTGCAAACTGTGAGCTGAATAACCCCCTCCCCTTGACTTTGGGTATTTTGTTTACAAGAAAAGTAGCAAGACAGGTTTTGTCACTTTTTGATGCAGGAGGAAAAGGGGACAGAGCTGTACAAATCTGTCCCTCCCTACATACTGGGGAGCAAATTTCCTTTGTATCACTGTTGCACTTGGAGCCTATGAACAATGACTTTGAGGTAATCATTTCAGCCTTTAGCTACTCACTTAGGGTTTGATTGCCTCTTGAACTGTGTGGACAGAGTAGCTCAGGTCCTAGAAAAGGCAAGTAGGAGGGGTCAAAGACTTAGTCACGTTGTTCTACTTGTTTCCTGTAGTTCTCCCCACCAGAGGACCTGTGCACAAGGAGGGAGGGCTTGCTTGTCTTTGTGGTCTGTTTACCTGCAATTGCTTCAAGTTTGGGATTCCTCATACCTCCTTCCAGGGATAGGGTCCCTTAGAGGAGCATCTTTGGCCAGAGAGGAAGGAGATGGAGGAGAAGAAACCTGGTCCTTAGGGTAGGGCAATTTGGTGGCAATACTGAATCCATTAGAGCAGAAGGCACTACTCAGCTCACAGATCTTCTCTGGTTTCAACACTGCTGAAGATGCTCAACAGAGTGGCTAAAGCCTGAAGTCTGTTTTATTTTATTTTATTTTTTTTTTGTTTTTTGATACAGGGTCTGACTAGGTAGTTCAGGCTGAACTACACAGTGAACTCACAGTGATCCTCCTGCTTCAGTTTCCTAAATGCTGATATTAGAGGCATGTGCCACGATACCTAGATATTTTCTAATAACAAACTTTACCAAAATTCTTTCACACTCAAAGTTCCTCTTATACACCAAACCAGCCTAAGACTGAAATTATTGTCACATTACAGAGGAAGATACAATTTTTGGAGAAGTCAAGTAACTTCTCCAAACACCACATGGTAAGGTAGTAGCAACTGAAGTTCCTCAGTAATACCTTTACGTCTTTTAAAGATTTTCATCCTTAGTACCTAGCAAAGCAAGGGTAACAGAAGTTTCTGAAGTAGATAAGTTGGGCTAGATTCCAGTCTTCTCTCCACTGCAAAATTAAATAATTAAAATACAGGAAGCCAAATGAATCTGAATTTTAGATAAACAACAAATCATTTTTTTTATTTTTTATTATTTTGAAGATAGTAAAATACAACAGAACAAGACAGAACAAAGCCAATTGAGAAAATGCAGTGAAACTGGTACAGAACATCACAGCAGGTTACCAGGATAACAGTAATAGGTACGATAGTATGTCTCATTATCTTAACAATAGTTGTCCTTTCAATCAGGTATAGCAAAATCAAACCAAATACAGAACATTATAGAACTTATCAAAACAGAATATTGAATAGTGCAATACAATTAATCAGAACAAAGCAAAACAGTGATAACAATATTTGCTTTCAAAGAGATGGTAGAAGGAATTCCCCCATAGTTGTTATATTGCGTACAGTCAACCTCCTAAGAGATGCTCGGACCTCTGGCTCCCATTTGTTAATGGGGGTGGGGTGGGAAATGAGATGTTTGGTTTTCCCCACTGTGGCACCTGCTGCTTGCTTGAGCCATGGCTGCTTACCAGGGAGGTGAGCAGGTTGCTTTCTTTCCTAGTGCCCTAAGTTCCAGCATGGCAGGATCCCAGGAGACTGGTTCTCTCCCTAGGGCACCCACCTCTTGCTCGAGCCATGACTGCTTACCAGGGAGGTGAGTGGAAATCATATTTTAAATATACATATGTTCCAAATATTTCAGTATTTCAGGGAATACTCTCTCTCTCTCTCTCTTTCTCCCTCTCTCTCTCTCTCTCTCCCTCCCTCCCTCCCATAAGTTCCCACCTATTGTATTGTATTGTATTGTATTGTATTGTATTGTATTCTATTCTATTCTATTCTATTCTATTCTATTCTATTCTATTCTACTACACTCCATTTGTACATATTTGTAGTAAATAATGTTTACATTCCTTATGTGTAGTTGGTACATGTAAGTAATCCATACTAATTCCTGATTTCATCTCCTTTCCCTTCTCTTTCTGAATTTTCTCTCCATCTCATGATCTCCTTTCCCTTTGAGAAAGATTTGTCTCCCTTCTTCCTATTATCTATCTTTTATTTTGCTCTTTATTTATATTTTGGGTTAAAAGTATATATTGCAATGACTTTCTCTTTACAGGCTTTGGTATCGACAACTAAAATTCAGTAAAAACTCCAAATGTGGATGTCCTTGTCTGTGGCAGTTAGGATGAAGTTTAAAGCAGATTAGATTTGGGATCCACCTGGGAGTTGGTAGAGCATAGTTCTAGGTGTGTCCAGGTGGTCATGGATGTGTGGCATGGGGTCTATGTCTGGTCCCTGGGTCCTTCCACTCTGCACTCTTCCCCTGCTCTGCTTCCTGGTTACCATGAACTAAGCAACTTTGCTTCTCCATGCTCCTCTGCCACAAGGTTAGCTAACTCTAGTCATGACCTATGACAATTTCTGTCTTTCCTTGTTTATCATGACCCTGAATGTCCAGGGAGTGGTGTTCAGGTATTTTTGCATAATGAATCTCAGCTGAGTTTATCTGATTTATCCTCATTGTTTTACTGGAGTTTTGGGTTTGGGGAAAGAAAACTGTCAAGGTGAAATCCCTTCTGAATAGTTCATATCCAGGGCATATGCTATCAGCATTGATGGCTTGAGTAATTCATTGTCTACAAGAATTCCTTGCTGTCAAATTCCCCTCCTCATAGTCTGTGCTTCACAGTCCTGTTATGAGTGTAGCTCAGGCACAAGTAGCAGGTACTTTTGGAGAAGGCAGAATCAAAACAAATTATTTGGAATACTATAAGGAATATTTGTCTCCTCTCTCCCACTTATTTATTTATCCAATCATTCATTTATATCAGTATGGACTCTTGGATATTTGTTTTACACTCTATGGTTATAAACCCACACTACATTATTTATCTGGTGCTCAGATTGTTTCACCACACCCAGCCTGGGCTTTCTGATTGAAGCACTTGTGACATTTACATAACATTGTCTCATTTAACTTTTTGCAAGGACCTCCTCTGTGAGTGCAGCTAACACAGAAAACCTTACTTCCTTTTCCCATATGCATTCAAGAAAAATTGGAATAAAAAAATTAGCAACATTAATTTAGAAGAGTCATGTAATCTAAGTGAAAAGACAGGCTACTTGCAAATGCATGCAACTATGCATGCCAAATTATCATCTTCAGGCACATGCTTTCTAAAAATAAGCACTAACTTTTAAAAGAGGTGTCAGTGATTCTTCAGCAGATTTGTGTTTTGTGTTTTCCCTCAGTGGCGATATCACTCTAGCCCCTGTGACAGATGCCTAATGTTGACAGGCATAACAAGGGACATATTCATTATTAACCTTCTTAAGAAATGGAACTTTGATACCTAATTTTTCATTAAATTGACATTTTTTGCTTTTAATTTTATCACTGCCAAAAGGTTTCTTATAAAATGAAAAGTATTAGGCATTGAAGACAAGATGGCAGACTGGTAGGTAGCAGGAGAGAGAGCCTCTCTGAGAGAGACAGCTCAAATGCCAGAATAAAACACCCTGGAGAGACCCAAACAGAGAGAGATGCACTCACAACCCAGGAAGAAACTAAAGTGCAAAAAACCACTCGAATATGAGGTCCTGGGGCTACTATTAGTGAAGATAAGATCAGCGAGCACTGCGCCCTCCTCGAGCCGCCTGAATTCCTGCCCGACCTGAACAAGCGATCTGCAAAGAAGTGACTGGCTTGAGCCACCAGAGCTCAGAGCTGAACAGCCCTGCGTGCGGCTTGCCTGGACTGGCCCTACACACGATCCACCCAGAGGCACCATGAATTCCCACTGCAGCCGCACTGAAGTCAGAGACTGGGGAGCCCAGCAGTTCTCGGGGATTGTCATCAACATGCAGTGAGTGATGGGACTAAGACCCTCCCACAGGAAAGGGGAAACCAACTGGACGACATGTTGGATTTGGGCAGGACAGCCCTAACTCCATAAGGAAGTGGCTTCAGCTGGTTGCTCCCCTCGCCAAGTGGATGGGTGGAATCTGCTTGGACTACGCCATGCCCCTGGCAGGGACCCAGTGAATCGCTACAATATTACTTCCCTGAGATCAGTGCACACTGACGCAGTGAAGGCCTGCAAAGGTTGACTGGCCCCGAAGGGAGGAGCTAGTGCACACTGCCCGTGGGTGAACTCTAATCTCTGATAACCTATAGAAGAAGGCTAAATCTCGTAGCCTGCACCCTCTAGAGGAGCCTTAACCAACAATAAAAGGGTCTGGGAATTACACTGTACACTTGTATGGAAGGAACCAAAAACATGACAAAAGGGAAAAATGAGAAACAACTCCCAGCCCAAACCCTGAGAACATTGATCCAGGAGAGGTAAATACAAAAGAGATTGAGGGCAGCAAAAATGCAACATCAAACATTGCGTTAGTGGACATAAAGAGATATCTTCAGGACCTCGTAAGCGGGACCAAAACTGAAATATTAATTCAAATTAAACAAGAGATAAGTAGATTAATAAAAGAAGGGCTGGGCACCTCTCAAGAAGACACAGATAGAAGAATGGAGGAACACAAATGGAGAGAAAAATTTAATGAAGAATTCAAGTAAAACCTAGAATTCATGAAGCAGATTCAAAGAGATTATCAGGAAACTAAAGACTTGATAGAAAGCTGGCAAAACTGCTTGAAAGAAACCAAAGATAGACTATCAAAAATTGAATACAGGCTTGCAATGTGGGGTCATGAAAGGGAAGATCTCTTAAAAATAACAAAGGAGCAGGCAGTAAAGATACAAAGACTGGAAGATGACAAGAGGATCTATAACTTAAGAATAAAGTATGTGAATGAAGAAGCAGGAATCAAACCAGAGGAATTACAAAGGCTATTCACAGAAATTATTAAGGAAAATTTCCCAAGCAT
>PVJX010009257.1:17968-61843 GCA_004027295.1 Dolichotis patagonum | reverse complement strand
TGCAGACAATGTGAATTTAAAACCAAGAATTATCCAAAGAGATAAAGAAGGTCACTACATACTAGTTAGGGGAAAACTTCAAGAGGAAGAGATAACAATCTTAAATATATATGCACCAAATTCCAGAGCACCCAGCTATATAAAGCAAATACTAACAGAAATGAAAAATCAAATAAGCAATAATACAATTATAACAGGACACTTTAACATACCATTGACACAAAGGGACAGATCAACTAGACAGAAAATCAGCAAAGACATAACAGAACTGAATCACACCTGTGAACAAATGGACTTGATAGATGTATACAGAGTGTTCCATCCAACAACATCAGAATATACCTTCTTCTTGGTAGTACATGGGACATTCTCTAAAATAGACCATATACTAGCCCACAGAACATAATAAAGAAAATGCAAAAGAACTGAAATTATCCCATGCATGTTATGAGATCATAGTGCCATGAAACTAGAAATTAATGGTAAAGAAATTGCAAAAAACGTACGAACACATGGAAACTGAATAATACACTCTTGAGCAATCAGTGAGTCACAGAGGAAATTAAAGAAGAAATTAAACAATATCTACAAACAAATGAAAATACAAACACAACTTATCAGAATTTGTGGGATGCAATGAAAGCAGTTCTCAGAGGAAAATTTATTGCAGTGAGTTCCCACATCAGTAAGACAGAAGGAACACAAATAAACAACCTGATGCTACAACTCAAATAGCTAGAAAAAGAAGAGCAAGCCAAGCCCAAAGCCAAAAGAAGGGAGGAAATTATAAAGATCAGAGCAGAAATTAATGCAATAGAGACTAAGAAAGCAGTACAAAGGATCAATGATTCAAAGAGTTGGTTCTTTGAAAGCATAAATAAAATTGATAAGACCCTGGCCAACCTTATTAAAAAAAGGAAAGAAAAAACTCAAACTTATGTAATAAGAAATGAAAAAGGTGAAATTACTACAGACTCAGTGGAAATACTGAAGATCATCAACACCTACTTTGAAAACATCTACTATCATAGGTTTGATAACACTGAAGAAATAGACAGATTCCTAGATACATGTGAACTACCAAAGCTGGATCAGGAAGATGTAAAACTGCTGAATAACCCAATTTCTATTACTGAAATTGAAAATGTAATTTAGTCCTTGCCTACAAAGAAAAGTCCAGGCCCAGATGGATTCACTGCAGAATTCTATAAGAAATACAAAGAAGACTTAATTCCAACACTCCTGAAACTCTTCAATGAAATTGAAAGGGAAACAATGCTTCCTCAGTCATTCCTGGAAGCAAATATCACTCTAGTACCAAAACCAGAGAAAGACTCAACTAAAAAAGAGAACTATAGGCCAATCTCCCTGGTGAACATAGATGCAAAAATTCTCAATACAATATTGGCAAACAGGATGCAGCAAATCCTTAAGAAGATTATACACGATGACCAAGTAGGATTCATCCCAGGAATGCAGGGATGGTTCAACATACGCAAAACAATAAATGTAATCCACCATATCAATAGAGCCAAAAGGAAGAACCACATGATCACATCTATAGATGCAGAAAAGCTTTTGATAAAGTCCAACACTCATTCATGATAAGAATCTTACAGAGAATTGCAATTGAAAGTCTTTATCTCAATATGGCAAAGGCCGTCTATGACAAACCAACAGCCAGTATCGTATTAAATGATCAAAAACTGAAAGCCTTTACCTTAAAATCAGGCACAAGACAAAGATGTCCATTATCACCACTGCTATTCAACATAGTACTGGAAATACTAGCCAGAGCAATAAGACAGGAAAGAGAAATAAAAGGAGTAAAGATAGGAAAAGAGGAAGTTAAATTATCATTCTTTGCAGATGACATGATACTTTACATAGAAGACCCCCAAAACTCTATTGAAAGACTCCTAGATATAATAAATAAATTCAGCAAGGTAGCCGGATACAAAGTCAATACACAAAAATCAATAGCATTTCTATACACTAACAACAAAAGTACTGAGAGAGCAATAAGAGAAGCTATACCCTTTACACTAGCATCCAAAAAAATGAAATACTTAGGAATTAATCTCATGAAAGAAGTAAAGGAACTATACCGTGAAAATTATAATATCCTGAAAAAGGAAATTGAAGAGGAAGGACCTCAGAAAATGGGAAGACATCCTCTCTTCATGGATAGGAAGAACAAACATTGTAAAAATGGCCATTCTCCCAAAGTTACTATACAGATTCAATGCAATCCCAATCGAAATACCACTAACATACCTCATAGATCTAGAGAAATCACTGTTAAAATTCATCTGGAACCAGAAGAGACCTAGAATAGTAAAGGCAATTCTAAGCAACAAAGGCAAGGCAGGAGGCATCACAATCCCTGACTTGAAATTATACTACAAAGCTACAGTAATAAAGTCAGTATGGTACTGGAATAGAAACAGACCGGAGGATCAGTGGAATAGATTGGAAGATACAACCACAACCATAAACTCACTCAATCACCTTATCTTTGATAAAAGGGCCAAACATGCTTGTTGGAAGAACGACAGTCTCTTTAACAAATGGTGATGGAAAAATTGGCTGTCCATATGCAGAAGAGTAAAACTAGACCCATGTCTATCACCATACACTAAACTAAAATCTAAATGGATCAACAATCTAAATATTAAAACAGAAACACTGAAACTGCTGGAAGACAAAGTAGATAAAAATCTCAAAGATATAGGGGTAGGAAGAGAATTCATGAACAAGAACCAAACTACATGGGAAATACTTTCTAGAATCAATAACTGGGACCACATCTTATTAAAGAGTTTCTGCGTGTCCAAAGAGGTTTCCAGCAGAGTGAAAAGAAAACCCACAAATTGGGAAAAAATCTTCATGGACAGTTCCTCAGACAAAGGACTTCTGTCTAGAACTTATGAAGAATTAAAAAAAATCAGACCCTCGAAATTCAAAGACCCAATCCAAAAATGGGCATCTGAAATCAATACACAGTTCTCAGATGAAGAAATACGAATGGCAAATAAATACATGAAAAAATGTTCATCATCATTAGTCATGAGAGAAAGGCAAATTAAAACCACACTGAGATTCCATCTCACTCCAGGAAGAATGGCCAGAATAGAAAACACTACCAACAGCAAGTGTTGGAGAGGCTGTGGGGGAAAAAGGAACTCTTCTGCACTGTTGGTGGGAGTGTAGACTGATGCAACCACTGTGGAGGTCAGTTTGGAGATTCCTCAAAAAGTTGGGTTTGGAAGTCCCATTTGACCAAGCTATTCCACTTCTAGGCATATTCCCAGAAGAACTGAAAACATCATACCACAGTGATATATGTGCACCCATGTTTATAGCAGCACAATTTGTAATAGCCAGATCTTGGAAACAACCTAAGTGCCCATCAATTTAGGAATGGATAAAAAAGTTGTGGCATTTTTATACAATGGAGTACTACTCAGCTATAAAGAATGATCACATCGAGATCTTTATAAATAAATGGACATGACTTGAGACCATTCTCTTTAGCGAAATAAACCAAACTCACAAGTGTAAATACCATATAGTCTCCCTAGTATGAGAGTTGGTAAGAGTATATAAGATTTTATGGTAAGCATGATTCCCCATCTCATAGCTTTGAAGCCTTTTAATGTTTTCAATCATCAGTTGTAGTGGTTTTATTCTGTTTTGTTTGACTGTATCATGCATGATGAGATGAACAGCTGTTTTGAAGAAAACAAAACATTATGACAGCTATTGCTGATTTAATATCATCCTTCTTAGAAATCCTACCATGCTTCTATTCTTCTACTGCCATTGGTTCTATCTATTTATCACATTGTGTCTTATTGGAATTTGAATATGTATGATAGTTTAAACAAAATTTTTCTATCAAAAATGAGATATTATAGTACCCATTGATCATTTTCTGTTATTCGGTTCAGAAAGCCCTGTAATTCTTTCACCCTTTGAATGGCTTTATACTATTTTGTTATGTTTGATATTATTGTATTTGAAACTATGCTCAACTATAGCAGAGTAAGACATACTGTGATAGCTACTGTTGATGTCCGGTTGTCTTAATGTAAAGTACTGTGTTGCCTATGTTGTCTTGTTCTGATCTGCTCTGTATTGCCCCCTTTTGTTTTATTCTCTTTAAAAGAAAATTTAAAAAAAAAGATTGGGAAGTCAGTTTCTAACGCATGAACTTTGGGGGACATATCCCAACCATAGCGGTGACTCCCTTAGGAAATAATCTGCAACACAGTCCTTAGTAAAAGTTGTGCAATTAGGATATGTGGGAATGGGAAGAAGATATAGAGTAGGGAGGAGAAATAAGCTAAGCACAGTTTTCAAAGCAAGAAAGTAAACAGAGGACAGTTGCTGAATCTGTTTGTAGCCTGCACTGTGAAGGGTGATTGAAACTGACTCGGGCTATAGCTGAGGAGTTCAGTATCCTTGCGAAAATCCATGCACAGCCCCCTGGACCCGCCCGTTCCTGGTGCTTCTCAGCTTTACATTAGTCTGTATCTGGCCATTCACAAGTTGAAATACTTGGAAAAGTTTCAACATTTGTTTTGTGTTGTGTTTCACAATAGAACTTGAAGAGAAAAACCCTTCTTATAAATAATAATCAGAATTTTATAAATAAAATTGAAAACCAGATGAAGGAAAGGAAGACACAAGTCATAGAAGAGACAAGGCATGTAGCAAACAAAACAACATCCAGATATTCATTCAGGATATTTTGAAAGAACTAAAAATTAAAGCAATGATAGGCCCCTTTTTACATATTACATTTGCATAACAAAAATAGAAACAAAAACAGTCACAATGGCAAAGATGTTAGGAAAAGGCATTGCTGTATGTGAATATGAATTACTGTACACAATTTAGAATATTATTTGGTGGTTTCTGTTAACATTTAAAATGTGCCCACCCTCTGACCCAGCAGTTTCACACCTGTAGATGTGTTCTAAGGCAGATCAGGACCAGTCTGTCAGACCGTAAGAAAAAATAGTTATTGCCACATGACTTGTGATAGCTGAATATGATATTGACTTTAATATCATTTACATAAGAATTATTGACAAATTGTCATATTCCCATGCAACAGAATATCATGTGCAGATTCAAAAGAATGATTCAAAAGTGCATTGATTTTGGAGGGACTTCGGTAATATTTGGAAATAGTGAATTGCAGAAAAGAAAGCCTATGACATAATTCTGTCTTTTCTAAAGTAACCTCAAATATTCAACCGTTATGTGTATGGATATTTTATTCAAATCTTCAGGCATGGAAAAGACTTGAAAGTTTGGAAGGAGTGGTTTGTGAAATAAAGGAAAATGGAATGAATAAAAACAAAAGTAGCAAAGCATGATAACTACTAAATGAAAACTGTAGCTTATAAAAATTCTGTGATATTTCTGTAAATATTTTTAAGTAAAATATGCAGTTTACAAAATCCCTATTATAGTAATACTGCCTGCAAAAATTAATAATTGATTTTTTTACATAAAGAGTACTTTGTTTACTTTTTTGTGTTGTTTTCTTGTGATAATAAATTGTGACATACTTCCTGGCTTGAAAAATCAGAAATATATTCTTTCACAGTTCCGCAAGCACAAACTCTAGAGCCAGGTGTGGGGCAGGGTGAGCTCCCTCTGAAGGCTCTGGAGGAGAATCCTTCCTTGCCTCTTTTAGCTTCCTTTTGTGTGGCTGTGTGACTCCATTTGCTCCCCCGTGGTGGTGCTGTGGTCTCCTCTTCTTTCTGTGTCTCTTCTGCATTTCTTGTAAGGGTCCTGGTGATGGATGGAGTTCACAAAGCTCACTATCCTGCTAAAGAGAGAGGAACTGAACAGAGAGCACGTGACCATTCCGCGGATTTTCCCAGTGCACCTTCTCAGGGAGCCCACGCCTCACCGGGCTCCCTATTCTATTCCTTTTGCTCCACTACGTACAAAAGTGCAAAGAAGCCAACACCATTATGGGCATGTATGAACTTTTCAAGCATTTGATTTCTCTTGAAATAAAATTTGCTTTCAATCTCCAACTTTTTCATACATTTTTGATTATATAATACTGGGAAAATGTTTAAAATTTTTCCAAACCTGAGGGATTATGGAACTATGAACCCCACCAGGACAGTTTCAGTTTCTTTTGTCTGCTTGGCTGGTCTGGTTGGTTGTTAACTCAGGACTCTGTAAGAGAAATGGAACGTGTTCAGTTTCCTTCTGAAACAGGCAAGGAAGTCTTTGTGGAAAAGACTGGATTGGAGATGGCCCCCCAAATCCTGTCAGGATTCCCACAAGTGAACTATAGTTGTATTTTGGGAGAAAAGTACACCTAACCACATAGGTGTAATGATATCATCAGAAATGTGTGATACAGAAGTAAAACCACGTAGCCCAGAAGCACAGAAGGGGAACAGTGTCAGAGGGGACTGGCTGAGGGACCAGACGGGGACAAGGCCATGCCTCTATGATCTACCCACACACACATCCAGAATGGTGTTTTATGAACCCCATAGGCTGCTCCTAAGCTGATCAAGCTGAAAATAAAGTTTAACTCTTCTCACTTAAGGGCTACTAAGGCAGTTTCTGAGTTTCTCAGTTCAGCAGTCAAGATGAGAACAGAAATATAATTTGCAAATCTGCAGATTGAACATGAAAGTGGCTTGTGGATAAATTACAGTAGTTCCTACCTTGCCATGACATATAATATTAAGGACTAAATGGTATCCCCTCAAAATTCACGTGTTGAAGCTGTAATCCCAACATCTAAGATGGTGGCTGCATGTGAGGTAGGTTCTTTAAAGAAATGATGAGTTAGGGCTGGGGATTTAGCTCAGCAGTTCAAGTGCTTGCCTGTTAAGTGTAAGGTTGTGAGTTTGATTCCCAGTATCCAAAACTAAAAACTAAAAAAGAAAAGAAATGATGAGTTAAAGGAGGCCATTGGAATGGGCTCTATATCAAACAAGAGGAAATTTGGGTACTCAGACAGACACTGGGGATTCATCCATACAGAAAGGAGAACTCAGGAAGAGTGTAGTGGTGTGCAAGCCCAAGGGAGAATCCAGGAGTAACAAACCCTTCACTAACTACTATCTTGACTTCCGTGCTAGAACTGTGTGAAACTAAATTTCAATTGTCTAAGCTACTGGTGTTTTGTGGTAGTGGCCCAAGCAAACTGTACAATAGAGACTGTCATTTTAGAACAGTGATTTAGGTGGACCTCAGAGCAAATGCAGCAACTTCAACCTAGTTGGTCATTAGTAAATCATGCATGAAGAAAGCTCCAAACCACCTACCACCTCTTAGAAGTTACCAGACACACCCGCTGCCATCTGATCACCACAGCCGAAGTCCAGTGGCGATTACATAAACTACAACTTATGTACTGTAATTTTCCTCTGCACATTTCAAAGATATGTGGAAAAAAGCAAAAGACACTTTCCCAATAACTGAATGACCCTACAGTGTATGATTTTCTTTGGGGAAAAAATTCTTCTTCATTTTATTTTAGCTCTACACTTTTGTGGAAGAAATTTGCAGAAACATATTCTGAAACCTGACATTTTCAGGCAGGACCGGGCACTGTGGGGGACGCAGAGCAGCATTCTATGCCCGCTGACCTGGGCCTCTCCCTGCGCCAGGGTCCCCTCACAGCGGGAGATTTGAACTCATTATGAAATACAGTTCAGCTTCCAGGAGTGGGGCCAGATGTCTGCCTTGGTGATACGGCTGACATCTGCATCCACCGAAAAGGCATAGGGCCAGTCATTCTTGCGTGCATCCTCCAGGGAAGCTTTGGCTGACTTAAACCCAAGCACCGACCCACGGCAGTCCCCAAACGCTGCCATGAACGCCTCTTCCGCGGGCGCGCAGCCGTCCAACCTTCCAATTCTCAAGCACACAAGAGACACAGAGGTCAAAGGAAGTTAGAACTTTCGCTTTCTTTTATTTTTTTGTCTCTATTGCTCAGTGTCTCACTGAGAGGTTTTCCTCACGATTCAGGCTCCGTTAGTTTCTGTCTTACAAACGGTGAGTTTCTCTAGAGCAAATTTTAAGCATCTGCTTGTACTCTGTTTAAATTATAAAAAGTAAATACCCTCTTGTATCAGCAAAGTTGGTAAACCTGCACTACTCCGAGTTCTCATCGTTCCCGCATTCTGGTGGGGTTCCATTATGATGTAAATTAATATTGTGTGGAGCCGTGAGAATAAAGTAAGTTGAAATAATCATTAATAGTACCCCATTACTAATGTGACTCATAAACTTTAATCATTACTACTAATTTACTATTTTAATTGATATTTTACATCTTATATACAGTATATTCAAGTTTTTGCTCTTCGTTTGATTTTGATCCATGCGTCTCACATCACCATGACAGTTAGTTAATACTGTATGTCTAGCATTCTACAAACAGTAGAAATAATATTCTTTAATTGTTTGGTGGGCAATTATCTATGCTGGATCTTTGGGTAAGCATGTGGTTGCTTAACATATTCATTAGCAGACAGGAAGAGGGAGACATGTAATAAACTTGGAGTTCATTTCTTTTATATTAATTGGATCTTTGAAGGCCTAAGATTTATAAGCACTGAAGCCATAGGGGGAAAATATAGCCTTTATTTTGATATATTTTTCCAATATCACCAGGCTGAAAACATTGTATAGTGAAAAATATAAACAACAGGGCTTTTGGGAACAGCAAAAGACATAGTCAAGAGCACCTAGATTTTCATCTTCCTTCTGGCACTGATTTTCTCTGTGATCCAAAGCAACTCACATGGTATGCCTCACTTCCTTCACATAACAATAATGAGATCTTGCCCATCTACTGAGTTAACTGGGAACACACTTAGAGTATGTTAAATAAGTATGATATACTCTTACTGTTAGTTGGAGATTTATTCATTGCTTAACTTGAATGATGTGCTGGCCTAAGCATGAAAATATTCTTTCATAAGAAGTATTGCCTAGAGCAGAGAGTGGACTGTATCTAATCACTCACGTTTATTTTGGTAACAGTCTTATATACTAAAAAATTTCCACACAGTATCATTTAATTTTGTGTACATCTTTCATGATACTGGGAAAGGTATTTTAAATGAATGAACCCTTCAGTAAGTGCAAGTATGATTCTTAGAAGAAAGAGAAAGAGAAATAAGATAGCAAAGTATTATAGAATAAATTTATGCTAAATCAGTTAAAAAAGCATTAAGTGATTTCCAGTAATAATAGATTGAGAAGAAAAAAATGTTTTTCCCAAATTATTTCCCCTTAGTGATTCAACTATCAGTATGATTTGCTTAGCATTATAAATTTATTTTTCCCTTACTGAAGCATCCTGAAATAAACAGCCTGCTTTATGAGCCTTCCCGGATGCCAGGGGGAGAGGACTGGTTGGCAGTTATGAGCTGAAGCCTCAGAAAATCTACTTGTTGTGGCCAATCAGAGTAGGCATTGGGGGAATACATACCACAAGGAGCATTGCCCTGAAACTGAATGCACTTGTCCTGATCAGATTTAAAATTTGAACATAGAACCATCTTTAACCAAATAGAAGAGATGCCTTTTCCTTTTTCCCTTCTTCTCTTCCTTCCCTCCAGCCTTCCTTTTCTTTTTTTTTTCATTCAGCCTTTCAATTTTTATATTAGCCCATTTTCTGTGCCTATAGTAAAACACTTGAGTCTAGAGTACTTTAAGAGGAAGTTATTTACTTCATGATTTGGGGCGCTGAAAGACCAAGATTGGGTGGTCCCTCTGATGAGCGTCTCCTGTCTCATGCCTCCCTTAAGCCTCACATGTGTGTGCAGTGTCATGGCGAGATGTATGAGAGGGAGAGATGGCGTGGGAATACTGCGAGCCAGAGAGAAGCGAGGAGCAACCGTACTCCTGTTCTCGGTCTTTTCCTGGAGACAAGGTCTTGTTACACTGCTCAGGCTGGCCTGGAACCCCTGGGCTCACATGATCCTCCCAGCTCAGCCTGCAGAGTGGCTGAGATCACATGCAGGCACCACAGCACCAGGCCTTGCATTTTCATATCAACCCACTCTTGGCAGAAAGTAACTCTTGCTGCAAGACCAGCACTAATACCTTCCGGGGCAAGGCCCCCATGGCCTCTTTGCCTTGTTCCAGGTACTGCCTTGCACAGGCTCCTGCTTCTCAGGTCCATGCTGGAGACAAGCTTCCGAGAGGAGAACTCCCAGGAGGCAGGTCCTATCCTCGCCTCCACACTCCTGCTCTTTACTGCTTTGGCTCACAACAGTTTCTCCTTTTCTGATTTCAACAGCCTTTGCATTTTGCTTTAGGAGAAGCAGCCATGGGGACTGTGCCTATAAACTACTTCCTCTAACCATTTCTTGTCACTGGTAGTACTGAGATTTTCCATGCTTCACAGGATATTGGTATCATTCTTGGTTTTTTTTTTTACCCTTAGATCTTTGATCAGTGTAACCAGTATCATACCCACATAATACTGAGTCACTCCGATACAATATAAATCTTAGTCATTTTTCAGGTAACAACAAAAATTGCTTCTCTGTTATCTTCTATGATGCTTTGACCAGGAAGGTTTACTTATGGACCTAAGGATACACCATGCTCATGACAGATTATTTCACTTCAATGGAAAAGACAAGTAGTGTTTTGAAAAGTGAAACACTTGGTAGCTAAAAAGTATTATAGATAACACTGTAAAGCACTGATATTTTATGAGAAAATATATCAGGACTATATATGCTGGATTCTTTAGCCTCAATTTTAAGATTCTAGTCCATTTTCACCATAAACTTTCTGTTTAGACTCTATATTTCATTTTTATCTCTGTAATGTAATATTTATGCAATTTGCATTTGGAATAGTTACAATGTTACCTTTACAGAAAATTTACTTGTAAAACCTTATAAAATGTCTATTATAATAATACTGCAGAGTTGTAATAATACTGAGAATTGTTCAACATTAGTTTTTCTGTGCCTGAAAAATAAATGAAACAATATCTTATTGAAGCCTGTTATTAGAATGTTTTATGCATATCAGACTTTATGATTTCAATTATTTTTGGTTGCTCTGTACTACACACACTTATCTGAAGTTCTCATCCTTTTCTCTATCCATGTATGTATAGAACTGTTACCTTTTCCATCATTATATAATAATCTTCATATGTGAAACTACTTGAAACTATGGCTTCACTTGTCTTGCATTGTAAGAAGATTGCTTTTTTCTCCAAACACATAGATATTTCTGGATACTTGCTTTTTGAAAGGTGCCTGTCTCTTATACCAATGACTAAAATATAAATCATTTTTGAATTGTTGGGCATTTGTGCCATGATATAGAAATCAAGAATATAGTTTTCTCAAACTATATGTTATGAAACACAAAGAAAGTCAGAGAAATTGTTATAGATAAATAAACATAAAGACAGCATGTGATCTGGATTGGATCCTGACTCTGGAAAATAAATATAAATATAAAAGCATTGCAATAAAATTCTATTAGAACAATTGGAAGAATTTAATATGTACTATATATTAATTAATATGCATTTGTATGATATAGCAATGTTAAGTGTCTTGAATTTGATCACTTCACTGAGGACATAGAAAATGTTCTTGTTCTTGGCATATACATGCTTATATTCATTTTTTCCTTTTTTGTCTTTTTGAGACAGGTCTCACTATGTGGTTCAGGCTGGCCTTGGGCTTACTTTGTAGCCCAGGGTGGTCTACAACTTGCAATGATCCACCTGCCTTAGCCTTCCGAGTGCTGGGATTACAGGAATGCGCCACCATGCCTGGCCTTACATGCTTATATTCAAAGTTAAATTGCCATGACTTCTATAACTTATTCTCAAATGGCTCAGAAAATATGTATGTTTTTTTTTGTGTGTATTGTCCATATGGAGGTAAGTAGGAAGAAAGAGAGAGATGGAGACAGAGACAGAGACAGAGACAGAGAGGAAAACAAATATGATTGAATGGGAGAACTTTTAGGAAGTAAATTTTTTAAAAATTGAGAAAAGTTTGCACTGATAACATGCAAATAAGCTTGAAATGTGCCAGGAAACCAGGAAGTAAGATTGCTTTATCTTACATAGATATCTTACATATCTTACAGCATAGGCTATGTCTCAAATATTGTTCTAGATTCTAGAGACACATAGGAAAGGCACATTATCTTTTCTTTGAAGGTGTTGATTCCATAGAAGGGAAAAAGACAGGTAAAGAAATGTTAAGTTTACTGTAGAGGAGATGTTTTGTGTCCCTGTGCATTTTTGATCATCCTAAATGGATTTGGCTGAAACCTGGCACTTACGCTAATGGATTAAGGTATGGAAAGAAATCTACAACTTTGCAGGTAGTGAGAATTCTAGACAGGTTGACTTATCTCTAAGGTTTTGTGTTTATACATCACTGGGCTGTAAAGCTAGAAAGCCTAGGGTTTCACCATAGGCAGAAAAATCTACATTCCTATTCTCGGGCAGAGTTAGAACCCAGGACGCTCTCCTCTAGTTATGTTTTCCCAGTTCTCTCGGCAGGACTTGGGAAGGTGAGTTCATATAAGCAAAGGGCATTTATTTTAACCTTTTTTTTTCAATTATGCCTCTATATCTGTATAGAGGGCTTAATCAGGCCTCTATACCTGTAGCATGTTTGAGCTATTTTTTGTTGCATCACCTCAGATATAAAATTGCATCAGCACAACTCAAAATCCTGAGCCAGAAAACCTGGTACATACATTCAGGACAAAATGAACAATCATAAATAATAAAAGTCCAACACAAACACAGTGGAAATTCTGTGTTCTGTAAACAGAGAAGGAAAGTGCTACTTCCCATCAGGCTTTGCTCTGGATATTGAAGATTTACAACTCCAGCAGAGAATAAAGAGGTGTCTCAATAAATGTACATTTGAATTGGAATATGTGGTACATTTCGTTTATTACCATGTGAAAGAATACTCATTCTGGTATCTCCTTGTCTTGAAGGATTATTTGAAAGGGAGGACTCAAGTGTAAATTAGCAGACATTTAGGGAGGCAGTAGGTAATACAGAGAGCATTCCTGCACTTAGAACCAGTCAGACTGGAGTTTGAATCTAGGCTGTAAGAAGAATTCAAGCCTATTAGCTCAAATCCATCAGTTTCAGAATCTGCAAAAATGAAGATCAATGTTTAACTCAAAAAATTCTTGAACAAAGTATATGAAATAATCTATGTTAAGTGTTTAATAACAGCACTTAGAAATAATTGGTGCTAATTGAGGATGTAGGCTCTGAGTTGGATCCCTAGAACCCCACCCAAGCACACACTCATGGACACACTCACAGAAACACTCATGCACACACACACACACACACACACACTCAGAAAGGAAGTAGTTGGCGCTAAATAAATACTTGTTCTATGTCCTCCCTTTTAATCTTTCTTTTGTGAAAACCCACCACATTCTAGTAGTATAATTTTGAATAATTGTAGGACATTACTTATACTGCTTAGCTGTCTCTACAAATGTTCCACTCTTGGAATGGGGCTTTGCCTGCTCTGACCTCATGCTGGAAGCTGAGTGCACTTGGTGAGTGTGGAGAAGGGTGCTGCTCCAGGGCGGCACTGGACTGCTGAGGGGAACAGGACTCGGAGGCACATTTTATCTGGTACCCATACCCAGGATCACGAGTCATGTGAGTGTGCTAGCCATGCTCCACATTTTTTAGGTCAAAAATAAAACTTCCAGGAAAGAAAATATCATTTTACCTTTCTTCCTACAAATATGGACCATTATACTTTATTAAATTTAATATTATACTAGAAACTTTCATCTTTAAAATTTTTATAAGTACACAACCTGAAAAACAAAAACATACATGGATTCATCTAACTATGTGCTTTCAAATACTTATTTTATTTCACCACCAATAAAATAATAAGTGTATTTGCAGTAATAGAACAGTGTTTAAAAGTAAAATTATCTCAGGGTAGCTATGGACTCAGATGTCTGGCATTGCATATTTCCAAACTAAGACCTCTTGGACTTTCAGAGTGAATTTAGTTGAACCATGTTTGGTTTGTACTGGTAAGAGCTGAAAGTCATCAATAATCTGCTAATCACATACTCCATATTTTAGGTGTAACACCCATGGTCAAGAAATTCCTCTGGGAAGAAAAGGCAGTCGTATACACTGACTGATGGAATAATAGAAGAAAGACCACTGAAGACAATAGTTTAATTATTCTAAACATTTTCTTTCCCCTAAAACCAGATAAAACAAGTATATTTACTATTACAAATGTATTCATAATTTTTTTTTGCTGTTGATTCAATGTTTTCTAATGTTGCAAAAGTTTGATTTTCCATAAATGTATTGCACTAGCTTGATTAGACTGCATCTTTCATTTCTATTCGGGGTTGTGGGCCAAGCAAGTGAGCATGTGGTGTTTGAATTGTCTTAACAACAGTTTGATTTATCCTTATGAATAATGATCAACCAGCATCAAGCTAATTGTCCCCAGTTATTCTACTTTTGCACACTCCTTCCTTGCTGTCTCCACCCCTTCATTATAAATGAAGAAAGAAAGGCTGGGACATTTCAAATTAGTCCTCGCATCTACCCTGAGTTTTTTTGCCATGATAATGTCAAGAAATCTGTCTTTTCTGTTATACCACTAAAAGTCTGAGGCTGATAGAAATACTCTGTCACATAAATTCTTTCACAGAAATATTGTTAAATATCTAGAGTCAGAGGTTTTCCCTCCTGATGTGGAAAGGGCACACAATGTATCTGTTGGACCCCTTCTTTAAAATGTTATGTTCAAATATTCTTTAATCTTCTTGATAGTTACTTTAAAATATTTCTTATTGAAATATTTTTCTGTGCAAGCATAACAGAAACTTTTACATCTCTGTGGTGGACAATCTTTTTAATCTTCTTGAAATTTATGTGTTCCTTCGGTAAAAATTTATCAAGGCTTTACTATGTGGCTAGCACATATCTCCTATTGAGGAACTTAAAACTGAGACAAAGAAGTGAAACCTCCCTGGGCACAAAACTATGACAGAGGGAGCAGACCGCATGGAACAGGCTTCCAACTCAATCTCGAGGGGCCAGGGAGAGCTTTTTGGAGGAGGTAATATCTCCGTTGGTATCTGAAGGATGGAGCACTGAATCTAATAAGTGGGAAAGGCATTTTATGAAAAGAGAACAGGACAGAGGAGCTAGAAATGAGATAAAAAGATAAAAATAATGGCATGGCAATTGGGGGAAGAGAAGTATAGATGGTGAATCAGAGTGAGTGAAAAATGAAATCAAACGAGAAAGCTGATCATTGTAGTAAGGAGTTTTTATTTCATTTAACTTAGAAGGTATGAAGTGGTTAAGCGTATTTTGACTAATTCCTTCAATATCGCAGACTGAGGTCACCTTTACATGAGCATTTTGACTAAGTTGAAATACTTAGTTAAAAAATTAGTTCCTTTTAAATTTTTATGTTAGTTGTTTTCATATTTAGATTTGAGTAGATAAATTTCATCCAGTAATGTTACATCATTAGAAGTTTTTTACAATTTAAAGTTTGACTAGAAACAATTAATCATCTTTGTTATAATAGAATTCCAGTTTTTTAAAAAAATTATTCTGATATAAATGAATGTAGACAGAACTATGAGTTAAGTAGGTTCCAATGTAGGGCATTTGTCTGTTTTTTTTTCTTTGCTTCTTCTTTTGCTTCTTCCTTCTCTCTCTCTCTCTCTCGTCTCTCGTTTCTCTCTCTCTCTTTGGTGCTGAGGATACAATGTTGCTTTTCTTCCTAGGAAAACTGCTTATTTTGATTTCACAATCCGTAAACATAGGCAAGGCTTTTGAGTGGCTTAATGGGATTTTTCTTCACTTGGTCTTGCATTTGTGTACACTTAATCAGGCTATTCCTCTATAGTCATTCTTGTGAACTTGCATAAGTAATTAATGTATCATTGCTTGTACCTCTTCTATATATGTCCCTAAGCTCTGCCTACCTACAGCCGTGTTAAGGACGTCCACAGGGTGAATTAAATAAGGCTTGTTATTGTCAAATTCATTAGCCACAATACTGGTCTATCCAACTGAAAGAAAAGCCATTTCAGAGAAAGGAATTACCTAATACACATGGATATAACAATGTTATGAAGTAATTGTATTTTTCTTCTGAGAAATACTATGTATGTATTTATTTTAGTATATGCATGCAGTACACAGTATTTATTTTCCTGGTGGAGCGTTGGTATAGGTACCTAATACATCTAAACTCCTTTTCCTTCCCTGCCTTCCTCTTCCTTGTCTGCCTTCCTTATATTTGTCTATTATTTGGGGGCACAAGTGTGCAGTACATAATGCAACCCTTATGTGGAGTTGGCACATGTACAGAGCACCTCTTAATTCCTTTTTAACCCTCTTTCCCTCCTCTCTCTTCTCTTTTCTCCATCCCTTGACCCCCTTTCCCTTTCAGAAAGATTAATCTCCCTACTTCCTGTTTTCTACCTATTTTGCTCCTTATTTATACTACTACAAAATGTCTTATTGAAGCAAATGTGTCAAATCAGTGAATTCTGTTCTTTCAAGGGCACTTCCCCATAAAGGAATGTAATACTTTGCCTTCTCCAAAGATATTATATTTATTGACCTAATCTTCTCCTTACCTAATTTAACAACTGACTACTAATTCAATATTAGAGTAGATGAATTAAAATTCTAAGACTATACAAGGACTGCAACTTTATTCTGTGAGTTTATTTACCAAGACAGAATTTGTCTAATATACATTTGGTTCAGTGAATCAGTACAATCTGACTTCTATGTGATATTTACAAAGTTTGCTTTTTTTTACGTATTCCCCTCATTTTCCCAACCCCTGTCCTTGTTCAGTGGCATTAGCAGACTCTTCTACAGTCTCCTTGTACTTTTTACCATAGTGGCCTCACACACTGGGCATTGTGTCCCAGGTCCTGACTCTAACATTGCCACAGCAACATGAAAATCAAAGAACTAATTTCTATAATAGTCCAAGTGTTAATGTATATTAGTAAGAACACAGACACTGTGTGGAAAACTGGCACAGCAGGGCTGGGAATATAATGAGTGGCACAGTGCCTGCCTGGCAAGTGTGAGGCTATGAGTTCAATTTCTGGTACAAGAAAGAAAGAAAGAAAGAAAGAAAGAAAGAAAGAAAGAAAGAAAGAGAAAGATAGAAAGAAAGAAAAAGCAAGCAAGAAAGCAAGAAAGCAAAGGAAGGAAGGAAGGAAGGAAGAAGAAAGAAAGAAAGAAAGAAAGAAAGAGAGAGGGAAAGAGAAAGAGAACAGGAAGGAAGGAAGGAAGGAAGGAAAGAAGGAAAGAAGGAAGGAAGGAAGGAAGGAAGGAAGAAGAAAGAAAGAAAGAAAGAAAGAAAGAAAGAAAGAAAGAAAGGCAAAACATAAGAATAACCAGCTTGCAAAATTTTAAAACCTTACTGAAAGAGATTCAATGTAGTTTACAATTACATTAAAGGGAACTAGAGTCATAGTATACTTTTATACACCAGATTGGCAACATTTAATAACATATAACACTGATGAATGTGTAGAAACAATTATACTCATCAGTACTGATGAACATATAAGCTGATGCAGCATTGTGTTTGTCAATTTGGCAGTATTACTCAAATTTTTAAATACTCATGGTATTTTTGTAAGCAAACTCTGCTTTCAGGATTTAATACTCAGTGTAAATTCACACACACAGTAAAATTTGCCGTAAAACAAATGAGAAGCATGAAAAAGAAATATAGCCTATAGAATGTCAATTTAAATGAGTAATGTGAAGCAATTAGAAAGAAAGAAGTAGATAGTATATATTTTTGTTTAGAGTATTTACAAGATATTGCCTGAAAGGGAGGTAGAACAAATTGTAATATTTGTGGTAAGATTTGGCCAAGGTTCTTTAGACTCAGAAAAGTAGGCTGGACCTTTTCTAGGGATGAAGATGAGTCAAAATCAAACCATGGAGACATCACACAGCAAGATGATGGGGGACCCAAAGTACCAGTGTGAGACCAAGCTGAATAGACAACCTCTTTAGTTTAACACTGTGCTCTTCTTCCTGCTTTACCTGTTACAGTGAGGAATTAATGACTGGCTACAACCAACATCTGTCAGCAGGAAGCCACAGGCTGAAGATAAACAGCCACAAGGTCAAATATGCAAAAAGGTAATGTATCAGAAACCCTGCAGTGGGCTCCAATCTCCCGCCAGGTCTTATGGTGCATGGCAGAAAGAAAGAGCAAGAGACAAAATGGTTCTGCAGCAGAGATCTGGGATGACCAGTTGTTTACAGGGGACCAACAGCCAGGATGCAACCAGAACTTAGTATTTTGTGATCACATTTACACTGAGGAAAATGATGAGGTGATTATTGGATGACTCAGAGGGCAGTGGTGATCTTAAACTAATGAGAATTTTGTCCTGGAGTGTCTTGAGTCTTAGTAGTTTTAGTCTGTCTTAGTCTGTTTTAGTCTTAGTCTTAGTCTTAGTCTTAGTCTTAGTCTTAGTCTTAGTCTTAGTGGTTTTAGTTTTATTAGGTGGGAGAAGAGGCCTGCCTCTAATGAGATAGTTGGAAATCTCCAAAGGGTGATACCAATAATCCTAAGCCTCTGTTCATCCTTAGGGAAGTACATGAATTTGTGGTCCCCAACAGGAAAGAATAGACTCCAGATCCTTGATGTCACTGTCGTGGTGCTGAATCAGTCCTGAGATGCCCACCTCTATACTTCTGTTCAGGAAACAATCAAATGTCTTGGGATTAGTCCATTCTTAGGCCCTTGGTTATCTACAACTAAAACTATTTTTCCTTGATAAAATACAGAGGATGCATATACACTTCTGGTAAGCCCTCTAGTAATTCTGGTTAAGACTAATAATTGTGAAGTACTGTTATAGGACTTTTCCAATTGAAATACCTGGGCATGCCTCCAACAATTGAAGTAAAAATGGTGCACACTGTAGATGTTAGATTCTAAGATAGATTTTTGAAATGGACTTTGATATTACCTCCATATATAATATAGGAACATACAACTTTTAGACTTTATCCTACTGGGAAGAATATCTAACTCAGTCAGTCAATTGAATGACTACTATTTGTCCAGCACTAAGCTCTTTTAGCATGACATAAAAATCATTGAAACTCATTTATGATGAGCACTTCATAAAGAAGTTGTCATTTTTTCCAGGACCTTGGAAAGTATCTAGTATTTGAACAGGTAAAATTTGGGAAATTAAAATTAATTCAAAGAAAATAAAGAGCATTCATAAAAGCTAGAACAGAGAAAAATAAGTTGCATTTAGGCAATAGTGAATGGAGTCATGGTTCTCAAATTTTGTTAGCGTCAGAAACATCTGGAGGATCATTTTTTACAGAGGACTCTGTGTTCAAGCTCCAATTCACTATGTCTGGAGTGGGCCCAAGAGTTTGAATTTCTTGTACATTCCAAGGCTATGCTGATACTGTGAGGCTAGGATTTATGCTTTGAGAATCACTAGCCTGTGTGATGGGGGTTCATGGTAACAGATACCTGGAAACACTGGTGTCTGAAGCCAGATTACAGAAGATGCGAATGCATTTCAAAAAGCAGAAACTTGTTATGTATTTACCCATTCATGCTAGACTTCATAGACACGAGGAACAGTGATTTGGCGGGGGTCATTCCAGACTAGTCAGTAAAATGCAATTGGTCAAGACGCAGAGACAGACATGTTCTCAAATTACTAAACCCCAGCCACCCTACCCCACTGAGACTGCTCCCAACCTTCTGTTCCTTATCCTTATCAAACTCTTTATTTGAACACAAATCAACTAACCAGACTAAAGGATGAAAGATAGTTATTTAATACTGCTTAATATTATCAGTTTGAAGAGACTGAGATTTTAGGGTTAAAACAAAAATATAAAGCAGTGTGTATGTGAAGGGAAAGGAAATAATCCTTTTGGGTCAGAAGGCTTCCTTGTATGTTTAGCCTGAGGTCAGCTCTCCTCAGCTGTTTCTGCTTTCAGCATTTTACCTGCTTCCCTTTTTTACCCAACAGATACCTAATGGTGCCAAGTTTCTTTGTGTTAGATTAGTCCTTGGTTATAGTTGTTTTCTGATCCACCACTAACCAGTACATTTTGCCAATATATAGAGCTGGGATTTGTATTTGCAGAATCTATTCATTGAAGTATTTGGAGAAATGCTTCAGGATATGACATACCAATTTTATCTTTACAAAAATAATTCCCTTATATACTAAAAGTTTACATTCTATTTTATTCTTTTATTTTTATTCTGAGTGGCTTGTGAAAATTATGCTTTTGCTATGTTTCCTGTAACCTTTTTTGAAGTTGGTGAGGTTATAATTAAATAAAACATGGAAACATCACAATACTAATCTTAGTTATTTTCTCATTGCTGGTGCAAAATATCTAACCCCCCACAAGTGAACAGATGAAAGGTTTATTTAGCTCACAGTTTATAGAGGTTTCACTTCATAATCAACTGGCTCCAGTGCAGAATAAATGACAGTCAGCATTACAGAGAAGAGACATTTCATGGCAGGCAGAAAGTGGCAAAGCAAGCAAGGGATGATCACAGCTCTTTCTATCCTTTATATCTTATACAGGATACTTAGGGCCAGTAGCACTCACACCTTTAATCCTAGTGCCTTTGAGCCTAGTATTACATTATGAATCAATTCCAGCATCACATACTCCAGACAGAGCCACTTCTGAAAAAGCACCACTTTATGATTGCATGAGGCTTTGGGGTGGGGGAGATCTAGATATAAACCATAACATTACAACTCTGGCCCCCTAAAGGCTGGTGCATATACCTTTATGCAAAATACATTTAGTCCATCTCCAAGAGTTGCCAAAGTCCTAACAGATTTAGTGTTGCTGGAAAGTCCAAGTTGCAAGTCTACTCTGAGATGTAAAGAAAACTCTTAGCTGAGAATCACTGTACAGATGAAAAGAAAGTTAAACACTTCCAATTCAATGGCACAAGACAGGTATTTCCATTCCAAAAGTTACAAACAGGGAGATACAAAGGACTGCAACCAAACCAAGTCCAAAATTCAGCAAGGCAAGCATTAAGTTCTATAGCTCCACTTACAGCACCAGTGGCAATCTCCGGTGAGATGTGAACTTAAAGGGTTTGGGCAACTCTGCCTCTCGGCACTTCTCATAGCTGTAGCTCCAGTGGCTTCTCTCTTGGGCCTACTCTGCTCCATCTCTGCAGTTTTCCTCAGATGATCCACATTCCTGGTTTCTCCAAACTTTTGGGGTCTCCACTGCTCCTTTGGCTTCACACTTACAGATTCACACCTGCCCTCTCAGGAGCACACTGCCTGGCCTCCTAGACCCTCTGAGGAATCTGGATGGAAGCCTTCTCGATCTCACAACTTTTGCATTTGCATGCACCTAAAACCTGCATCATCTGGATGAGGCCAAGATCTGCTGCCAGCTGGAGCACTAGCCAGGCTTCTCTGTCTTGGTTGAAGGAGTGGAGTGCCTGGATACTCGGAACCCACAGGAGCAGATTCTCTATGTCTCTATGTTGTTGCCATTCTGGAACATAGTGCTCTGGGCCTGTCTTCTCAAAGAAAAAAATTTTCACTTTTGAAACTCTGAAACCACAAAAGGTAGAGTTCCTGCTGCTTCTCATGTCATCAGGTCATCTTTTCTATTCTCCTATTCTTTCTCATTGATCAAGGTCTCACCAATCAAGATCTCCTGTGGTCTGTCTTTGCAGTCCACAGCTGTATTGATGCTTCCTTTCAGGGCAAACTCAAAACATTTTAAATGATTTTTCTGGGCTCTTTGCTCTTGACTCTTAACACAAATCTGGCTAAAACCCCCCAACAGTAGCCATGCCACCCTCACAACATTAGACTGCCTTGAGATTTCTTCTGCCATATTAATGTCTGCCACCCTTAATCTTAGTCTCAGGCATGCTTTGGACACAAGTAAAGTGCAGATAAACTTTCTGTCAAGGCATAATACAGATTGTCTAATGTCCAGCAGCCAATATGGTTCTTCTTCCCAGTGGAAATCTCCCAAACCTGGTCTTTACTGGCATCATTTATGTGAGTCTTTTGGTCTTCCAAGCTCTGACCGGAATCTCCCATATACTACAGCCTAAGGTGTTCAAGTTCTATTCTTTCAGTAGACATTTTCTAACCTTTCCAAACAAGCCAGTCCCCAAGGCTCCTAAACCACATGATCACATAGAGTCACAATAACAAACCCACTTCTCTTATACCAAATTGTCTTAGCTACTTTTTCCACTGCGAGGACAAAATACCCAACACCCAAAGTGAAAGGAGAAAGGGTATACTTAGCTCAGGGTTTGTAGAGATTTCAGTCCATAATTGGCTGGCTCCAAGCAGGGTGAATGGCATTGCAGAGGAGAAACAGCTTGTGGAAGGCAGAAGGTAGCAAAAAAAAAAAAAAAAAAGAAAGAAAGAAAGAAAAAAGGTGACCACAGCTCTTTCTATAATCTTATCCAGGTACTCAGACCTGTAGTACTTGCACTGGTAGTTAATCCTCATGCTGTTGATGCTAGTATTGTACCATGAATCAATTCCAGTATCACCTACTCTAGATCCAGCCACCGCTGAAAAAGTCCCACCTATGGCTGCATGAGGCTTTAGGGAACATCCAGGCACAAGCCATAACAATTATTTTTCTTTCTTTAGTTCTGGTTCAAGTTATCCTTTCAGTTCTATACTATAGAGTATACAAAAAGAAAAAGGAAAAAATTGCTTATGTGAGAATGTTCTCTCCTCAGCTAATCATTTAATAAATAAAAATCTGCCAATAGAAGAAGCCAATGAAGTTGATATTTGGCTTTCTAATGAACAGTTTCACCTTGTCCAGTCACATTTCTCCTACTTCTGGCATTTCAAGGAAGCCAGAGAACACTTCAGTAGACTAAAGACTGCCATGAACAGAGGGACACTGAACTTTATCTGGGAAAAAATGTTGTATCAAACTTTAATGACCACAAGTGGGACAGGTACAGCACTTTGATAAGAAAATACAGAGGCTACCAAGGACAGCAACAGCTAGGTGAAGATCAGTAGCTGTGTGTTTGGAAGACGGATGACTAAAATAAGGTTAGACTGTAAGGCAAAATGAGATTAAGATAATCAATATGCAACTGAGAAAATAGACTTGGGATGCAATCAGTGGGCAATTTATCTGTATTGCTCAAACTTGTTGAGATCAGTGAATGTAAATCCACCATTCGTGGCTTGTGTTAGTGACTACAAGTTCCTGAAATTTATTTTTTCTTCTTCTCGACAAAGTCAATGAAAATTCACTGTGAAAAATAGATATACAAACGTATAAAACACACCCAGTGTATCATTTGACATCACAGAGAAACAGCAGCAATGAAATAAACAGAATGCTTTTCAGAGTCATCATGTATTTTTAACAAGGATAAGAAGTGGTGCTGATGATAGATATTCTATCACTATGCCAGAAAAATAATACACAAGCCTTTTCAACAACACCAGCAGCCTGATAATGCCAGTGATAAATTAGACTTGATTGTTTCAAATGACATTTTATGAACACTATTTTTCCTAAAATAAATTACTTTCTTTTTTGTTCTTTCACCTTTCGGTATGGAGCAAGTATAGAAAAGAAAAGCACAGATAAGAGGGCAAAGTCAGTGTTGAAAGCAGGATTTAAGTCTCAGAATTTCATGCACAGTATCTGTTCTGCTGCTGACATCAAGAGCAGAGGTTAAGATATCTTACCAGTTATAAGGGTAGGTGACACAGGGATTATGTTGAAATCGCTGAGAATAGTGACACTGTCTCAACACGCTAACGAAAACATTATTTAAAATAATTATTGAAGGAAGCATGAGCATGCTAAGACACAGGAGTCTACAATATGGTAAAACTCGCTTTATTTGGGAGGCGTAAAATACACGACTGATCTTGAACCAAGAATGCAGCATTTTCTTTTGTGTATCAACAGTGTTTTTTCCATAACATGAATCATGGAAGGGAAGGAAGCGCCCCGAGAGTTGCAGCTTTTTCCTAATTAAGTGAGGTTAGAAGGCCAGGCATCCTTCTGGGAGACGATTGTGCTAAACAGAGATGGGTGCAGCATTCCCAGCACTTAAGCTGAGTACTCCGTAATTATATCCTTCTTGAATACCTGGGAGGAATCCATGGAACTGCCACGATCTGACACATGGAGCTTGAAATTTTGAAGTACAAAATATGGGGCCACGTTACCGCGAGGATAATAAAATCTCTGCGGAAGTCTGTGCAGCTACTTCTGGGAGTTGTGGATTTTTCTGCACAGTCCAGAAGCAGGGCTTTTCCTGTGAGGTTTGGGACCCCCTCATCGCAGGGTCCTTTTCACTCATTGTCTGTGAAGTGCAGTCATTGCTTTCCCACCACTGAGAGAGAATACCTGGCACCCAAAGCTTAAAGGAGGAGGGAGGTTAATTTTCTCAGCTGTGTATCTAGGAGGACCATTGCCGAGTTGGAGGGTATCTCTATTTTTTAACTTTTTGAAGACCAGACGCTTCTTTTTTGTCACAAAGCATCTTCTCCATGTCACATTCTCACCAGCAGTGTGTAAAGTTTTCAGTTTCTTGTCATCTTTACTAATGTTTGTTGTCATCTGATTTTTTAAAAATTATGATTGGGGACTCCTAGTGGGTAATGACATGTCAGTATGGTTTTGATTTGCATTTCTTAAAATGACAGTGAAAATTTTTTCCTGTGCACAGTGACTATTTGTATAACTTCTCTGGAGAAATGTCTATTTAAATCTTTTACTCATTTCTATATTGGGTGATTTGCCTATATGCATTATGTGGCTGTATATAATCCAGTGTTACACTTTCAATCATGGTAGCTTTGCAGTGAGCTTTGACATCAGGAATTGTGAATCCTTGACTTTACTCTTCCTTCAATATTGTTTGGATATTTCTGCTTTCCTTGCATTTCCATCTGAATTTTAGGAGTAGTTTGTAAATTTAGCAACAATGACAGCTGGTATTTGGTAGATGGTATTTGATTATATTGAACCTGTAGATCAACTTAGAGATGACTGCCATCTTAGATTGTCTTCCAGTTCATAGGCATGAAATCTCTTCTGTTTGATTTCCTTTAATGATGTTTTATGTTTTTCAGCTTACAAGCACGTGCTTCTTTTATTAAACATTCTAAAATGTTTTACTTTTTTTCAATGTTATGGTAAGTGGAACCAGTTTTTTCATTTAATTTCAGAATGTTCCTTGGGAATGTATTATTGACTAAAGTACTGGTTTAATTTCTATCTTACCTTTATTCTTGGTATATAGGTTTGCACTGAAATCTCCTTGCCTTTATCAGGGACCACTCTTTGGTCTATATAATGCATATTGATCTTCTGTTTTGCAATCTTGCCAAACTTCTCTGTTGAAGCCAATAGTATTTTTGTGTTTTCCTTAAAATTTTCTCTATATAAGATCCAATCTTCTAAAAGTAAATTTTACTTCTTCATCCATGTGTGTGTATTTTATTTCTTTTTCTGGCCTAATCTCCCTTGACCAATTACATCAGTACACTGTCAGCTAAAAGTTGTGAGGTTGGACATCCTTGTTTCACTCCTGATCTAAGAAAGAAAGTATCCAGTCTTTCATACTAAGTATGATGTTACCTATGGATTTTTTATAGATAACTTTTATAAAGATACAGGAATTCCATTCTATTTCTAGTTTGTTATTTTTTGCATATAACTGTTTGATTTTGTTCATTGCTTTTTCTGCATTTGATGACATAATCATGTGTTTTTCCCCTGGACTGATATGCTATTTTTCACTGATTTATTTTGGTATGTTAATCTGGCCTTACATTGCAGGCCTAAATACCTCTTGATAATTAGATACAATGTTACTGGATTTTATCTGTTAGTGTTTTGCTGCTGACTTTCATGGCTATTCAAAAGAATCTTGTTCTTGTTTTAAATTTTGTCTTTGTATGATCTTGGTATCAGGCTTTGCTAGCCTCATTAAATGAGCTGGGAAGTTTTCTTTCATTTTTTGATTTTAAAAGAATTTCTGAAATATTTTTCTGATCAAATATGTCATTGAGCTCTTTTAGTAAACTTTGAATTTAACTTTTAATTAATGTATTTTTCATTTTAAAAAATGCAATTTAATTCCTTCTGAAAGTAATTGTTTCTATCCTGTTCTGGGTGAGGTACTATTCTCAGGGTTTCTTTTAAATTTTTATAAACAGCTTCTTTTAGTTCATTGAAGATATTTAGAAAAGTTGATGAAGCTGTGTCCCTCTCAGTTGTCTAGGTATGCTAGGTTATACTACTTGTCTAGTGATTTCAACATCTGGACTTCTTCGAGAACAATTTCTATTGTCTTGAATTTTTCCTTGTGAATGAGCCGTACCTTCTTGTTTCTTTTTGTTTTTAATACAATGTGTCAACACTAGAAATCAGAGTTTCCTGACATATTTTGCTATTACTGCTGCTGCTATTGTGGTTGTTTGTTTAGTGAGTTTTCCTCTACTAATTCCCTAAAGTTTGTATTCGCTGTGTGCAGTCACTGAAGCATTCGTCTGCTCACTTAGTTAAATACCAGTGTTAGACAGGAATGTTCTTAAATGCCTTGCCTCTAGACAACTGCCAGCCTTTGCTGAAGAGTTCTGTGCATGCTGACTGCACTTGCAATGCGCAAGCAAACAGTTTGTAACTTTTTCTTCTCTAATTCTTGCTTATACAGAGTTTCAAGTCTTTCCTTGGTGTGTTCACAACCCAGGGCATGTGCAAATCCCATGAGTGTGTGTGATCCCAAAAGTCCCCAGGTACAAGCTGGAGTTGATCAAAATTCCCTAAGGAACACCACTTCCCAATTTTCTTTTGAATTATTATTATTACTGTTATTATTATCCTTATCATTATTGTTATTTTGTCCTAGGGCTTGAACCCAGGCTGCTGTCACTGAGTTGTTAGGTAGTGCAGGGGGACTGAACTCTTTTTGGCTTTGAATTAGTCATTTGTTAGTCCCAACTCCTCACACTGACTCGGTACACTGTTAAATAATTATTGCTAACCTTTTTTGACAGATGTGTGGGAGGTTAGGTTATTTTCACAGTTCTGCCTCAGGTCAAAGAAATACAAACTGTGAGAACGGACTTTATAGTGAGCTATCAGAAAGACGAAATGGAAATTCTCCGGGGGGAAGGGTTGTTGGGAAACACCAGATCAGCTCATCTCTTCCACAGACAGCTTTGCGGCTGTAGATGCTAAGCTAAGGCTACTGCGGACGGATGATCCTGGATATTTTTGTTTGTTTTGGTTTCTGGAACTTGTTTTTGATGCATTTATTGTTGCTTCTATTTTTGTTTTCTCTGATTAGATTTCATACAGCTTATTGAATCTATTACTTGATGTCATCGCCAATTTTGGGACATTTTCATTTATTTTGTTTTCAATTGTTGCTTTCACCTCATTGCCTTTCCTTTCCCTGCATCAATGACTTCCAATAAATATATATTGCGCTTTTTATCATGTTTTATATTTTACTTATGCCCCTTCTTTTATCTTTCAATTTCTGTGCTTCCAGCAGAATATTTTTTCTGATTCAATAATTTTGAACTCTAACTCATTCATTGTATTTTTAATTTGTTTGCTATGTTTTTCATTATAGAATTTCTTTTTTAAAAAACTTCCAGGTTTCTTTCAAAATTTTAAGTTTTCAATTTTAGTTACTTGAACATAATAATAGTTATGACTTCCATAAAATTTGTTTCTGGTATCATTTGAATTTTTTGTGAGAAAGTCTTACTTCCTTATAATTTTACTTTTTTAGTAAATTCTAGATATTGTAGATGAGAAGTGGTAGAGAAAACTTTAGAGAAGTTGTTTTTGGTACACTAGGAGCATTTGTTACTCCATATTACCTTTATTTGCTGGCATACTGGCTCGGTCTGGTTCACTGTTGTTCTTGGTAGGTAGGCCTTACATGAAACCTTGGGGTGTGTGGCAGGGGCTGCCTCTCTGGTGTTCCGTAAATTCCAGCTGTGCTTCTCCCATTCCTATGGGTCTGATGAAACCTCCAGCTTCTCATGTGTTAGAAACATCAGTATACTGTGGGCATTAGTAAACACTTTGCAGGAAAAGAGGTCCTGAATGCTTGGTCCACATCTGACCATATCTTTTCCTTACTGCCTGGGTAGATGTCCACTGTCTCCAAACAGATGTTTCTTTTGTATTTTTCTCAACATTATTTTCAGAAGGAGTTTTCTCCCAGTTCTCTTCATCTAAAAGTTGCTAAAAAAGAAATATCCATATCTTATTTATGATAAAGTACCAAGCTTTGAAGAAGCATCTTGCTTTTAAGTATAGCTAGTTTTACTACAGTAACTGCTGCAGGACCATTTTTACTTTTTTTGTTGGTGTTGTTTTTGCTGTAGGAACTTTGCATGTGACATTTGGAGAATTATAGGAATACGTTTTGAGGGAAAAGCAGGGGAGGAAGAAAGACAGGGAAGGAGAAACAGACATACACACAGAATATTTATAAAACAGTAATTTTCTCTTAAAAAACTGGCTATCTATAGTGTCATATTCCTTAATCTTTCAATAGCAATATTGGTGTGAAATAAAGTCACAGTCATTTTTATTTTGTCCCTTCTCATTTCAGAAGTGTGTGTTAATTCTGGCTTGAGTGGGCACGTGTGGGTAGTGGCCTCCGTGTTAGCGTGGTTCTGCGCTGGACTCAGCTCTGCTTCCTGCTCAGCTGAGTGACCTACTGCAGCAGCACCTATGCTCTCACTGTTTCACTCTGACGTAGGGTCTCTCCTTGGTTCCAGAATCCACACCTTGTGCTATGCAGACACGCACTCACACTGTCTAGAGGCGCTCCCATTTCTGAAATGCTGTGTGAAGCGTCAAGATGGTGGCCAGGAAGGCCAGCTCACAAGGGCTAGTCACCACGGCTCACCAAGCTGCCAGCTGGCCTTGCCCTGCTGGTCACTCAAGCATGATTCCTTTAGAATCTTGTATCCATGGAAACAGAGTTCTCTGCTCTAGAGAAGTCCAGATCTCGAAAACCCAGTGTTCACTCTGTGTTTTAAGAGAATGAGGCTGGGAAAACAACTAAGTTTTTCACAATCAACTAACAATATTAAGAAGATACACTACTGTTTTCTCAGTCAAGCTAGCTACTTATATCTCAGTGTGACACAAGAAAGAGAAAAGAAGAAAAATAGGAAAACAAATGAGGAAAATCATCAGTATTCTATGCAGTCTGATCCCATTTATAAATGCCAACAATGGCTGCACATTAATATGCACATAGTAAATAAAAACCAGTACTTAAAAATATCTTTGCAGGCATGATTTTGCATTTTTTGGGAACAAAATGCAAAGCAGTAACTGTGTAATAATTTGTGGATTATTTCAGCAGCCTAGTAACATTTCCATTTAAGCAAATATGAAACATAGGGAGATAGTAACATAAATGGGTATAAAGATTCAATGATGATTGCCTTAAAATGTGCTAGTTTCCATGGCAATTCTAGAGTAATTATCTTGTCTCCCCATAAAGATATAAATTCTGATTTAGATACAGAATATTATGATTATATGTGTGTATCTTGTTATAGTAAAACAATCTACCTCTTTATGTTAGTGAAAAGGCTGTCTTATAATTACTATAGCTTACCTCAGACAATTGGCCAAACAGCTTTTGCAAATTAACAAAATAGAATTTATCTTAAATTTTGTGTATGGCTTATGAATTATAATAGGAAACATAAATTAAATGCTAGCCACAGTAATTCTTTAAAAATTCTATTGTATTTATGATGTGAAAAATATATTATGGAATAAGTAAGATTGTTCTCAAGTAACTTACAGAAATAAGGACATAACAAATATCATCTTGGCTTACAAACATAAAAAATAATCTGGCCTCATTTGAGTAACCATTAAGAATAGTTAAGACTTAAGGGACATATGTGATTTGTTGCTATTATAAGGATGATATTCCATAATACATATGAAAAACTTCACTATTCATTTTGAAATACACATAATATGTTCAAAACAAATAAATGATATATGAGGTACTAAAATGTAATTTAAAGGATTTGGAGTTCATGTGCTAAAATGTATAATTAAAAAATTCCTTGTAGATCTCTATTAAATAGAAATAATAGAGAGAAAGAGCAGAAACAAGAAGTGATATTTCCTAGTTGGATTCTATAATTTACAAGCCTGAGATGTGGAGAAAAGCACTTTGATACTTCTCGTCACTGTTTATTCACTCATTAAATTGCAACAATATCCATCCTGTCTACTTTGTAACAATGAAGTAATGATCAAATGATACTCTTAGAACGCAGTGAATTTGTGACATTTTCTATTAGAGAGACCAAATAGTCATAGCACATCTGATTTTAAGGCAAATACAAGCATTCTGATGCACACATCATTTGGAATAAGGATTAGAAAGTATGTGAACTGTGTAACTTTGGATGAAAATTTTGGTATTTGTTTAGTATTTTGCAATACCAATAGATCAGTAGAAATAATTTGGCCTCTGCTATAGGTAATCCCAATTCCAAATAACGTATGAATCGGAACACATATCTGAGAATGCTTTTTCAGAATGTAATTCCTTCCCAGAAATATTAAGAAATAATATAACATGGCAAGGGTGAATGAAAAAGCAGACGACTAATTAATTTAAGGATGCTATGGGGGTGGCAGGGACAGCAATGAGCTCTGCAAAGGCTTAGGCGTCAGTGAGGAGATGGGCCCTCCTGTAACAGTAAACCCAACACCACAACTCCACACACAGCAAGGGCTTTTTCTCTCTCACAGACAGACAGTCTGGAAGCAGCAGTGTCCAGCTGGAGGCAGCCCTGCCATCTTGTAGCACCTGGGCTCCTCCAATCCTTTCATCTCTTGTCTTTAGTGAGGGACAACATTTCTAAGCACTGCCACATGGCCCAATATAGGCACAAGGATTTATTCCAGGGAAACAAAGAGAAAGAGACCCAGAAATTCTTTACATTCATTTTCCCAGTGTTGTATGCCATGGTTTATGTCGGTGGCCCACAGGCCTCATGTATTTGCATTGTACATTTGTGACTGGTTCATTGTCTAGTGCTCTGATTGGTGGTGTCAGTGCTACACCCTCCTAGGAGTGGAGCCAGGATGTGATGTAATGGCAGGAAGAAGGTGTATCTCTCTCTCTTGCCGGTTGGTTTCTACCTTGCTGTTTGCAGCCGCCATGAACTGTGACGCCGCCATGCCACTCTGCTTTGGAGCCAACTGAGTATAGACTGAAACCTCCAAAAACTGTAAGAAATAAATCTTTCCTTTCCCAACTTTGGGCATCAGGTATTTTGTCTCAGCAATGAGTAAAAAGTGACTAAGACATTGTATAAACCTGAATTGAGTTGAAAATGAAAAATCAATAGCAGTTACAATATATATAAACAGGGAGGAGATTACAAATGGAGGAATGGGGACCATTATAATTTGACTTTTATGATAGATATGAAAATACACAAATTTACAAGATAATAAGGATTATTCAGAATTATAGCTCTTAATTTTATGATGCAAGAGAATTCATCAATGAACATATAATTCTGTTTTTCTTTGTATTCAGTCCTTTTAGGGAATCAAAAATTGTCACTGATTTCATCAAAATTTTAGTACAGAACACTATGATGACTGAATAATTCCTGAATTTTATGTTTATGTCTTCTTATTTAGTAAATTCTAACCTCAAGTGTGAGTCAAAACCAACTTCTAGATTTCATAATATTCATAAATGTGACAGAACCAAAAGCAATGTAAATTTAAAAAAATAATTCAACAACCCATTAGTCATAGGAAGTAACCAGAATACAACTTCTTATTATGAAAATTGGCAAAATGAAAAGAATTTCATTCTTCCCTGTAAAATAACCTTGGAGGGAAAATGTACACGGATAAGAGAAAATTAATTCTCACAGATGACCCGCGATCAGTGTGGACAGAACCCATCGTCTCGCTGGAGCAGGTGACGCTTTGCAGACCTGAGGGCAGCGCCCAGCAGGGCCCGAGGAGCGAGCTAGTGTCCACGCGGCCTGTGCGCCGCTGCCTAAGAGCTCAGCTTCTCCTGGGCCTGGCCTTGCCCGGTGGTGGCGGAGGTTTTGTTCCATCTGTGCGATGGAGCTCTTGCTTTCCGGAACTGTCCTTTACACCCGATGACCCTCTTGCTCTTCACGCCTACTGAAAACCACCTTGAGAACTTACACTGCTACTGGGGAACCCCGAAATGAGAATATTGGGAGGACCTTGTAGGAACTGCGTGTTACAGAGCCAGCTGGGAAAGAGTGTTTAGTCATCCATTTTTGAGTTTGACTCCAGTATTAGTGTTACTAAGGCATTTTGCTAGTTTTATGTGTGACCATGACACTAGGTTATAGGAGAGAATGTTTATAATTTGGCGGGTTTTGGACTAAGTGATTAAATAACACAGCATCTGGGATTTGCTTGAAAATATTTCAGTCAAGAATAAAGGGTAGAAGAAATAAGTAAAGCAATAGTCTGGAACATCTTGATGACACCTCATCCCAGGCTTTGTAGTGTGACAATTATAAAAGAGCAGGACTGGTTTCAGACATGTAATCCGCGGCCTTAGGTGAATAGACAGGAAGCTTCAGGCCTTCGGGGACACAGGAGCTGGAAAGATGACAGAGAGGATGGCTGGGGTGTGTAGATCCAGGAATGGATCAGCAGCTGTTTGGAAATAAGAATAATGGACCCTTCACTCACCACATCACATTGTAAAGGTCTAAATTTTCAACTAACAACTTTAAAAAGTGTATTGCTTTAAGAGACAGTATATTCTCTTTTGAACTCAAAAACCTAGACCTTATCATTTCTTCTATCACAAATCTTCACCCTTAGAGTAAATTAGTCAATTATACTGAGTTTCAGATTCAAAAATGTAAATTAATAATGACCATCTCCATTCTAGTTTATCACTGTCACTTGCATAGTAATAAATGGAGAAAGGGGTAAGGTGTTAATAATTTCATTTAGCATATACTAAATGAAACAGATTTTTCTGCATCTAAGATTTAAATATTGCCATTTCATAGATCTCAATCTATCATCTCAGTGGGGTAAAAATGCACACAGAAAGTTAAAAAATGCAAAAGAAAAATATTAAAAATGATTATTTTCAGGAATTTTGGGTTGCTTTGTTTTTTCATATTTTATTCATCATATTTATTTCTTTTTCATCATCAAATGGTCATCTTTTACATTTAGAATCTCCCACTTTTATATGTACATAATGTTGCTTTATAAAAGTAAATACATATTTCTCCTTGGTGAATAATGTGCAGAACATAATACATTTATTTCTCCTTTATCCTGAATTTAGTCACACAGCTCATGTTTCATTTTCAGGTTCTATTTTCTCAGTCCATCCACTGTCCTGTCTCCAGTTAAAGAAGTGTTCTAGGCTGGGCGTGATAGCATGTGACCATGATCCCAGCACTCTGTGAGGCTGAGGCAGGAGAATGCAAGCTCAAGCCTAACCTGGCAGGTTAGTGACTTAGCAGGAAAGTGTCTCAAAGTAAAAAACTGAAAAAAGTTTTCAGCATAGCACACTGGGAGCATTGCACACTGCAAAGGATCGGGGTCCGATTCTCAAAACCGTGCAAAAATAAATACATTATTAAGTAAAGTGTTCTGACCAAAGACAGTGAGAGCACCCCCATCAGACTGTGTCATTCCGTGGCCCTCTGCCTTTTCTGCCCGGTCTGAGACAACTCCGGTCTCTCCCCCATCTCCCTAGGCAGGGAGCTGGGGCTCTCTCATTCTCGCAGGGGGTGCAGCTGTCCCTGGTAACTGGGGAGCTGCTAAATATAGTGGTGAGTGACACTATGTATGCAGCCCTGCCACTGCGGAGTGCTAGTGACACATTCAAAGCTTCAAGGTTTCACAGGAAGAAATTTAATTTGAGGAATGTTAAGACAGAACTAAAGATAATCTGTGCAAGATCTCTTTGTCTTTTTTTCAACTTTCATTTTTCATTTGTTCATGCTTCCAGCACATGATACATTCCTTGTGGGGAGTTTGTATATGTACACTAGACATCTTCATTCTTTTTATTCCCCTTTCCATCCCCTCTCTCTCCCTGTCCTCCATCTCTTGGTCTCCTTTTTATCTACGAAAGATCTATCTTCATGTTTCCCATACCTGGTTTTATTTTGCTCTTGGTTTATATTTTGGGTATCTCAAATGGGAGAAACCATGTTATATTGAAGCTTATGGGTCTGATTTACCTCACTTAACACTATGGTCTCAAGGTGCATCCATTTTTCTACAAATGGCTCAAATTTACCCTTTTTTCTGGCAGAGTACTCCACAGTAGGTAAAAACCACATTTTCTTTATCCATTCACATGTTGATGAACAGATAGGTCATCTCTAAGATTTGGCTACTATGAATTGTGCTGCTATAAACATGAGTAAGTATGCGTCACTTAATATGATGTCTTCAGCTCTTTTGGGAAGATACCAAGAAGGGGGATATCTGGGCCAAATGGAATTTCTATTTCTAGCTTTTTGAGGAATCGCCACACTGATTTCCATAGTGGTTGTATTAGTTTACACTCCCATGAGCAATATAAAGGCTTCTTTTTTCTCACAGCCTCACCAGCATTTGTTGTTATTTGATTTCTTGATGATGGCCATTTTTTTCTGGAGTAAAATAGAACTTTAGTGTGTTTGTTTGTTTGTTTTTGCTGATACAGAAGTACCTCATTCATGAATTTAATCATTTTCATGATTCTGGTTGCAACCTAATTGGTTGTGAACCTAATCAGATTCAGTGATTAGATTCAATGTTGAGTTTATCGGGTTTGTGAACTAAAGTGCCTCCGTATAAGGTCTCTGTATGAGGTTCAGGCTGGCCAGCTTTTTTCAGGCTGGCCTTGAACTCACTATATAGCTCAGAATGGCCTCTAACTTGGAGCAATCCTTTTGCCTCAGCCTCTGGAGTACTGAGTCAGGGTTGTTTTAATTTGCATTTTTCTAATAACCAGAGATATTGAACATTTTTTATTCATATTCATTTATTCACATATTTTCTTTGTTATATATTATTGCCACATAGAATGAACATTAGTTATTTTTCTAATTAGAGGGAAACTTTAGAAAAAAAGATCATGTTTATTTTAAACATAGAAGTATTATCCAGGATAATGTGAAAGTGTCCCTTTAAAATGCAGATTACTACCTGATAAAAATAGTTAATGTGTGCTTAATACATAATACACCTAAGTGACTTACATGTGTCACTTCATTTAATCTCAAGAGCCCTGTGTCTGGGGAATGACATGTGAAAACATAGTAAGAAGTATGGAAAAGACAACGCACATTGTTGAAATTTACCTGGATAAGGGAGCAGTTAGAATTTGAGCACAGACGTCCTAGTTTTAACCAACTAAACACAACGGAGCATAGCATCTCATTGTTAGAACATGAGACTGTGATATTGCAATGATAGCTGAAGTCCCAATCACATTCTGATACTCCACGTTTCTTGAAGCACAACCATATTTAAGCTGTTTTTTTGAGGAGAAAAGCAAAGACCAAATGTGATAAAAGTGAAATTCCACTGCTTTTCAGGATATCTGAAATCTCCCACTTTTTGGGTGTATGGAAAAGCCCTCTATCTAGTCCTCAGTTATGCATGGGGTAATTATATATCTTCTAGTTAACTCTATTTTTCTATTTCTACACAATCACAGTACTGTCATCTCCATCCTCCTTATATTTCTCTCACAGCAGGAAATGAGCAGAGCTATGAGGTCTCCTCCCAGAGGTAAGTGCCAGTGGCCACAGGAAGTGCCCAGTAATCAGAAATGGAAGCTCAAGAGTCAGCCCCCGCAATTGCAATAACTAAAAAAAACTTACTGAGAGCTGAATTCCTTGAATTATAGATGGCCAGTCCTCTACATTTCACTGAATGGCATTTATTCTCTTTTCTGCCATTCTAACACTTGTGGAAACACAGAGAGGATATCTAGGTTGTCTAAAGCCATACAAAATCTAATTAATGTATTCCAGGCAATAGTTTCTGTGTCTTGAGCAAGAAGGACATTATTGCCCCCATTTACTTCCCCTGTGCTTGTGTACATTTAACTATTTAGAATAACAGACTCCAGTAAAATCTGTAAGTTTGTTTGATAGATATAATAAAGCTCACTTATAAAACACCATCATACTATATTCATTTACACTATGAATCATATCATGTTCCTCCAAGAATGTAAGCACATAGAAAAGACAAAGGTATTTAAATTAGGGCATTTGAATTATCTGATGTGTTTATTCCAGGCATATTTCAAAATTCTGCCCTGAAAGACAGCCTGGGATCAGTTAGCAGAAGAGGAGAGAGCATTACGGCTCCCTTTAGCGGCATCCTCAAAGGAAGGTAATGAGGGAAATTCTTTCTGGAGTGAGATGGAATCTTAGTGTTGTTTTAACTTGCAATTCTCAAATGGCCAGAGATACTGAATATTTTTTCATATATTTGGTAACCATTTTATTTCTTCCTCTGTGAAGCATCTGTTCATTTCACTAGTCCTTATTTTGACTGGGTCTTTAATTTTAGGTGGTTTAGTTTTCTTTGAGTTCTTTATATATTTTAGATACTAGTTTGCTATCTGAGGAACAGTGGACAAAATTTTTTCCATTCTGTAGGTTGTCTCTTCACTCTCCCGACTGATTCTTTTGCTGTACAGATGCTTTGTAACCTGATACAATCCCGTTTGTTGATTCTTACTGTTATTTCTTGTGCAGTTGAGGTTCTGTTTGGAAAATCCTTTCCTGCACCTATGTTTTCAAGTGTTTTGTCTATTTTACCTTCCAGAAGGTTAAATGTTTCTGTTTTAAAATTTATATCTTTGATACACATTAATTTTAATTTAGTGCTGAATGAGGGACAAGGGTCTAGTTTCATTCTTCTACAAACAGATAACCAGTTTTCTCAGCATCACTTGTTGAATAGGCTGTTTTTCTTCCAACATATACTTTGGACCCTTTGCCAAAGATCACATAGTTGAATATGCCTGAGGTTTTTGTGTCCTTTCTTATGTTTTATTGATACACATGTCTGTTTTTATTACACTGCCATGCTGTTTTTATCACTATTACTTTGTAGCATAGCTTGAGATCTGGTATTGCTGTACCAACTGTTTTGCTCTTGTCCAACATAACTTTCACTATTCTAGGTCTCTTCTGGTTCCCTATGAATTAGCATGGTTTTTTCTGAAGTATGCAGCTGGTATTTTGATTTGGACTGCACCAAATCTGTGTAACAGTTTTGGAAGTATGGCCATATTGACAATATTGTTTCTGCCCTTCCAGCAACAACAAACACCTTTCCATTTTCTAACATCCTCTTCAATCTTTTCCAGAGTACTGAAATTTTCTCTGTAGAGGTCTTTCATATCCTTGGTTATGTTCATTCCAAGATATTTCATTTTCCTTGAAGCAACTATAAATGTTATTGTTTTCAGAATCTCCTCCTCATCCAGTTAATGTTGATATACACAAATGCAAATGATTTTTGTGTGTTGGTCTTGTACCCTGCTATTTTGCTGAAATTAGTTACTAATTCTAAGAGATTTTTTTGGTGGAGTTCTTTGGGATTGCCATGCAGAGTATCATGTCATCTGCAAATGATAATTTGAGTTCTTCCTTTCCTATAGAGGACCCTGCTATTTTTTTCTCACAACAAATTGTTGGCTTCTGTTTTTTGATGCAGTCTGTCACTCTGTCTTTTGACTGGAGAGTTGAGGACTAGATACTCAGTGTATGAGACAGAGACATGAAATTTTGTCCAAACAATACTAGCACACACCTTTCTCTCTTTAGCAGCAGGAGTAGGGCACCAGTGTGCACTTCTTAATCCTGGATGGCTCAGGCTGAATGGTGCCTGATTACAGGTACTGCATCTGTGATCAGTGTCTGTCTTTCAGCAGGACTCACCCCACTCTGCTCACCAACTACCAAAAGTCTTCAGTGACCCTCTTTCCCTCATCAACTCTGAGGCCTGGGCAGTATATGGGCCCCCAGGGGGCTGCTCTGGGATTGAAGTTCAAACTTCTGGTCCCTTTCCACAAGGTCTTCCAGTCCTGCATCTGCACTGCACAGCTGTGTCCTGGGGCACTCATAATGCAGAGACTCACCACCCATTACCACTGGAAGTTTGTTCAGGAAGCAAAGGCTCGTGGTCTTCCTGCTGTCTCCAGCTCTAGACTTCAGACCTTGTCCTGGAGAAGCAGAGTCACTGAAACGCATGCTCCACCATCTTGTCCTCTTCCTCTGTGTTTCTTGTTGGCGTGCTCTGAGTCTCCCATGTGGCTCTTCCTCTCCTCAGCCATGCTGGTTCCTTCAACTCATTCCTTCTTGGTGGATCTTTCCTTAGCTTTTGTGATACAACTCTTCCTCTAGTCGGCTAGGTTGAATCTCTTATTGCAGGCTTTTGCCTTGTCCAGGAACAGGTCCTTTGCTTGGCTGGCACTTCTGCTGTCCATGCAGAGGGGAAACAATGCAGGCCCAGCTCCAAGTTGTCAGCAGCTGAACCAAGGCATGGAATCCACAGTTGGGAGTTGATCAGGAATTAGCCCAGTGGGCCAAAGGTTCAGCTGGGGAGCTGAGTCTGCCTTATTTCTTTTTATGTCCCTCATTTCTTGTATACAGTCTTGTTTTGTGTTTATTTGATTATTAAAAGTTTTATATAATCTACTTCCTTGTAAGAAGTAGATATATGGAAACCAACTAACCAACCAATCAAGTTGGTATGTAACACATCTCAATTCCTGTTTTCTTCCTCTTTCCCTTCCCAATCTCCTCTCTCCCCCACCCCTTGATCCCCTTCCTTTTTTAAAAAAGTGAAACATTTAAATTTATTTCTCATTTCCTTTTCCTCTTTTTTGTTGCCATTCTTATTTAGACTTATGTCAGATTAACTTCAATAACATGCAAACTCTGCTAAAGTTCTAGCCTCATCCATTTCTGTTGTTAATTTCAAAAGTGACATCTTTATACATTGTGTATTCAAAAGCAGAAACTAATACGTTATAATGCATTAGCCTTATAAATTATGTTGAGAACACAGTGTAGAGTTGCAAATCACAGTAGCAATACAAGATTTTTTAGTTACCCATATATTTATTTTTCCTGAGATCTTCATTTCTTTGCATGGATTTTAGTTCTCATCTTGTGTTCTTTCATTTCAACCTGTAGGACCCCATCTGCATGTCTTCCAGAACAGATCTAGTGGTAATGAATCTACCTCACTTCTGCTTATTGAAAATGTTTTAATTTCTTCCTCATTTGAAGGGCAGTTTTCTTTAATCAGGATTCCTGATTTGTAGCTTTTTACCCTTCTAGGGACTAGTGTCCCTAGGGTGATGCTATTCAGAGGCAATGGAAGCTTCAGAAGGAGAGCTTTACTGGGGGATCCCTAAGTCCCTGGCAATGCAAGTAGATGTCCCGTGGATTACACATGCATAGCTTTATTTTTTGCTTCAAAGATTCAACTTATTTTTTTAAAATATTATTTAAAGAGAAAAACAAACAAACAGAATAAAAGGGTAGCAACTATACAGAATTCCAAGGAAAAAAGGAAAAGAACAAAACAAACACTAAGAAATCATTACTTGACAAATTACATACTGACATCTTGGAAATAATTGTTCAAATTACAAAATTAAAACATGCAAAGTAGACATTCAAACAGGGACACTGTTAACAGTTCTGCTCCACGCTCTGACTAAAACAGCAATATGGTCATCCATCTTACACACTCAAACATACGTGCAATTATATCAAAAGGGTAAAATTAAACACAACAAAACAGAACAAAGCGGATCACAAGAAAGCAATGTAAGAGACAAAAATTTGAAAGCTAGACAATTAGAGATATTCACTCTCTATCGTATTGACTCTTGTTTTCTTCCAAATAGTTACCCAATATCGTCACATACAGGGAATTCACATAAAACAACATAGTATGGAACTGATCTAAGCAGGATGAGGAAGGCATTTCAGGTTTTCAAGACCAGACAATAGGGAAGCCAAGAATGGCTATCATAGTATCTCTCATTCTCTTCAAAACAGCTGTCCATACCTTCATGTGTGTTGAACTTAAACAAAACAAGACAGGCTAAAATCACTTTGAACAAAGAATGATAGTATTGCTGGATTTCACATCGTGACATTACGGAGTCAGCACTGTGTATTGTAGTGTCTCCTTTTCCTCAAAATACTTGTTCATTTCAACATGCATTATATAGTTGGCTCTTGTAAACTGTTTATAAGCTCTACACATGCATGAGTCTCTTCATGCATATCTATCCTTTCTGTATTAGAGGGCAAAACAAAACAAAGCAAGACAAAACAAAACAATTCCTAGAAAAGCATGAAGCAAAAAAGTCATATAAAACCACAATACAAGGTGGTCTACAGTGGTTACCATGATGTCTCAGGGGTATATAACAACATTAATAAAACAAAGCATTGGAGATTTTTTTGTCTTTTTTCTTTATTTGAAAGAGAATAAAACAAAAGGGGACAGTACAGAGCAGATCAGAACAGGACAACATAGGCAAAACAGTACTTTACATTAAGTCAACTGGACATCAACAGTAGCTAACACCATAACTCTTACTCTGCTATAGTTGAGCATAGTTTCAAATACAATAATATCAAACATAACACAATAGTATAAAGCCATGCATAGAGTGAAAGAATTACAGGGCTTTCTGAACCGAATAACAGAAAATGATCAATGGGTACTATAATATATCATTTTTGATAAAAAAGAAAAAAAAATTGTTTGAACTATCACACATATTCAAATTCCAATAAGACACAATGTGATAGATGGAGCCAACGGTAGCATGGTAGGACTTCTATGAAGGATGATATTAAATCAGCAATAGCTGTCACGATGTTTTGTTTTCTTCAAAACAGCTATTCATATCATCAAGTATGATATAGTCAAACAAAACAGGATAAAACCATTCCAACTGATGATTGAAAACTTTGAAAGACTTCGAAGCTATGAGATGGGGACTCATGCTTACCATAAAGTCTTATATACTCTTATCAAATCACATATTAGGGAGATTATATGGTATTTACCCTTGTGAGTTTGGTTTATTTCACTTAAGAGAATGGTCTCAAGTCGTGTCCATTTATTTATAAAGATCTCGATGTGATCATTCTTTATAGCTGAGTAGTACTCCATTGTATAAAAATGCCACAACTTTTTTACCCATTCCTCAGTTGATGGGCACTCAGGTTGTTTCCAAGATCTGGCTATTACAAATTGTGCTGCTATAAACATGGGTGCACATATATCACTGTGGTATGATGTTTTCAGTTCTTCTGGGAATATGCCTAGAAGTGGAATAGCTGGGTCAAATGGGACTTCCATACCCAGATTTTTGAGGAATCTCCAGACTGACCTCCACAGTGGTTGCACCAGTCGACACTCCCACCAACAGTGTAGAAGAGTTCCTTTTTCGCCACAGCCTCTCCAACACTTGTTGTTGGTAGTGTTTTCTAACTTGGCCATTCTTTCTGGAGTGAGATGGAATCTCAGTGTGGTTTTAATTTGCATTTCTCTCATGACTAATGATGATGAACATTTTTTCATGTATTTATTTGCCATTTGTATTTCTTCATCTGAGAACTATGTATTCATTTCAGATGCCCATTTTTGGATTGGGTCTTTGAATTTCGAGGGTCTGATTTTTTTAAATTCTTTATAAGTTCTAGACAAAAGTCCTTTGTCTGAGGGACAATACATTAAGATTTTTTCCCAATTTGTGGGTTTTCTTTTCACTCTGTTGGAAACCTCTTTTGACATGCAGAAACTCTTTAATAAGATACGGTCACAGTTACTGATTCTGGGAAGTACTTCCCATGTACTTTGGTTCTTGTTCATGAATTCTCTTCCTACCCCTATATCTTTGAGGTTTTTACCTACTTTGTCTTCCAGCAGTTTTAGTGTTTCTGTTTTAATAATTAGATCTTTGATCCATTTAGATTTTAGTTTAGTGTATGGTGATAGACATGGGTCTAGTTTTAGTCTTCTGCATATGGACAGCCAATTTTTCCAGCACCATTTGTTAAAGAGATTGTCATTCTTCCAACAAGCATGTTTGGCCCCTTTATTAAAGATAAGGTGGTTGAGTGAGTTTGCGGTTGTGGTTGTATCTTCCTATCTATTCCACTGATCCTCGAGTCTGTTTCTATTCCAGTACCATACTGACTTTATCACTGTAGCTTTGTAGTATAATTTTAAGTCGGGGATTGTGATGCCTCCTGCCTTGCCTTTGTTGCTTAGAATTGCCTTTGCTATTCTAGGTCTCTTCTGGTTCCAGATGAATTTTAGGAGTGGTTTCTCTAGATCTATGAGGTATGTTAGTGGTATTTTGATTGCGATGGCATTGAATCTGTATAGTAATTTTGGGAGAATGGCTATTCTTACAATGTTTGTTCTTCCTATCCATGAACATGGTATGTCTTTCCATTTTCTGAGGTCCTCTTCGATTTCCTTTTTCAGGGTATTATAATTTTCACTGTATAGCTCTTTTACTTCTTTCATGAGATTAATTCCTAAGTATTTCATTTTTTTGGATGCTAGTGTAAAGGGTGTAGTTTCTCTTATTGCTCTCTCAGTACTTTTGTTGTTAGTGTATTGAAATGCTATTGATTTTTGTGTTTTGACTTTGTATCCGGCTACCTTGCTGAATTTGTTAATTATATGTAGGAGTCTTTCAATAGAGTTTTGGAGGTCTTCTATGTAAAGTATCATGTCATCTGCAAAGAATGATAACTTCCTCTTTTCCTGTCTTTACTCCTTTTATTTCTCTTTCATGTCTTATTGCTCTGGCTAGTATTTCCAGTACTATGTTGAATAGCAGTGGTGATAATGGACATCCTTGTCTTGTGCCTGATTTTAAGGTAAAGGCTTTCAGTTTTTGACCATTCAATATGATGCTGGCCGTTGGTTTGTCATGGATGGCCTTTACCATATTGAGATAAAGACCCTCTATTCCAATTCTCTGTAAGGTTCTTATCATGAATGAGTGTTGGACTTTATCAAAAGCTTTTTCTGCATCTATAGAGATGATCATGAGGTTCTTGCTTTTGGCTCTATTGATACGGTGGATTACATTTATTGTTTTGCGTATGTTGACCCATCCCTGCATTCCTGGGATGAATCCTACTTGGTCATGGTGTATAATCTTCTTGATGATTTGCTGCATCCTGTTTGCCAATATTTTATTGAGAATTTTTGCTTCTATGTTCATCAGGGAGATTGGCCTATAGTTCTCTTTTTTAGTTGAGTCTTTCTCTGGCTTTGGTACTAGAGTGATATTTGCTTCCAGGAATGATTTAGGCAGAATTGCTTCCCTTTCTATTTCATTGAAGAGTTTCAGGAGTGTTGGAGTTAAGTCTTCTTTGTATTTCTTGTAGAATTCTGCAGTGAATCCATCTGGGCCTGGACTCTTCTTTGTAGGCAAGGACTTAATTACATCTTCAATTTTAGTAATAGAAATTGGGTTATTCAGCAGTTTTACATCTTCCTGATCCAGCTTTGGTAGTTCATATGTATCTAGGAATTTGTCTATTTCTTCAGTGTTATCGAACCTATGAGAGTAGAGGTTTTCAAAGTAGGTGTTGATGATCTTCTGTATTTCCACTGAGTCTGTAGTAATTTCACCTTTTTCATTTCTT